>JAHPZR010033279.1:0-27500 GCA_019787425.1 Platygyra sinensis | reverse complement strand
TCAGTGCGACGCCGAGCTCGCGCTTTAGTCAATTGTAAGAGAACGTGCTTTGCTGAAAAGAGAAAAAGAATCCTTGAGTAAAGTTTCAGGAGCGTGGCATATGGGGAAGTGTTGTTTCTGACAAAATTATTTTGTCACCGGCAGCACTTAGAGTAAATGACACCACACAGCATGGGATTGACCTTTTGTTGTTTATTCGAGGCATCAAGTTCAACTCGCCACGTGCACACGATATATCCAAACAAGCTGCTATTCATGACATCAAAAGAGCCAAAAAGGAACAGAACAAGAAATTGTTTGTAAAAAATTGTTTTTCAGCGTTATTGCCAACAGTTTATCGCAAAACACATCAAGCGTACGGCAATTTAAAAAAACGATTCGTCAAACAGTTCCTCCTCGAAAGTTGACATGACATCTATCGGATTGTATCCGTCTTCCGTTTCGAGCTGTAGCGCACCGCTTGAAAGGGATTCAAAAGTTCTCGATAAGAACAGCAATTCTTCTCCATGAAAATTGTATCCATGCGCCACGATTGTTTGAATGTTTTCACACGAACAGAGACATGCCACTGCCAAAATTGTGAACCTTTCTTGATTTCCAGATATGTCCACATATTCTAGTCCGCGGCTGAAAACGGCGTTCTTGATTTCAAATATGGAGGTTTGTTCAAGAGAAGTACAGTTTGAAATGTCCAAGTATTCCAGATTTGCAGCAGTACGGATTATTTGTAGAAAATGACGATTTGAAATCTTTGTCGAAGAAATATTGAGGCGTGTCAACGTAGCAAACATAGTCAGTGGCAAGAAGCGATATAAGTCTTCCGTTTCGGAGAGATCCAACTCGTACACCTCGGCTTCTTTGAGGTGCCTTCCTCTAGCAATCAATTTCCACCAGTCGTAACATACGCCAGAGGCTCTGACGAGGTCTTCAATCTCCAAGTAACTAAAATGTGAATCAAAACCAATGTCGGAAACATCATGTTTGCTTGCCAAGATCAAACTGGTCGAGAGTTTTGATTTCAATGGATGCCACGCCGCCGGCACATATTTGTCTCACCTTTTCATTGGTGCGGCGAAATAATAACTTTTGTGAAAATAGGAACTCTATTCATTTCAACGGCAGTGCTCTATCACATCCCTTTGATGTGATACATTCAGTCTGTTGGTGTACGGATTTGCGTTGTGTGTTGTTTTTTTCTCTTCGCAAGATGGAGCAAACGTAAGTGCATTCTTTTGAACTTGTAAGTGACTTCTTTGAAGTTACTTTCTTCAGATCGTGATAACTGATCTCAGTATTTGTTTCTTTTAGTGACTATTCTGTTATGCTACCTCTCTGTTATTTTTGAAGCGTGATCAAGCTTTTCCCTAGTTTTGTCTCGATCATCTGAACCTCTTACATATTAGTTTTATCGATCTCAACCACTAGGAAAAAAAGGCCATCCGCAAGTAGCAGCGAAGGTCTGCAAGAAGAAGGCAAAAAACGATGCAGAGCAATTGATGTAACGGAACAATTTCTAATTACTTGATGAACCGATTGCCGTAATAAATGTTTGAGAGCTACTCCGCTTGACGAAAAGCGAGATTGCCCGTTGTAAAACATTTTTCCTTGTTATCCAATTTCAGGTCGACGCGCTCAAGGCTCTTTACGGGAAGATTGCTATCTTTCCGAAAAAAATAAATGCCTTCGAAACATGGAAATGTGGGGAAACTATCCCGACTATCGCACGTCATGTGCGAGTAGCAGACGCCACGGTGGAAATTTATATTATCGATTGCATCGCGCGGGGACAAGGGTCTGGAGAGCTCCACCGCAGGATCGTCAACGAGCTTGGAATTGATCAAAATAAATTTGAAAGGGTACAAGAGTGCCTTACCAGAAGTGGTATCACTCTAAGAGAAATCCGGGACATCACCTCTCTCCGATACAACGAGATACGCGCCATTATTGCTTTACTCATCAACGACTTTGAGTTGTGAACATTGGACCATGCGAAATATTTCAGATATCTTGTTATTTTATTACAGTTTTAATTTTTTTTAGTTTCGTTTACCTATAACTACGAATGAGAATGTAAACCAAAGGTAACAGATATTGGTCAATAGAACGCTTTGACAGTATTGTTTATCATACTTTCGCGTGTTTGTCTTTTAGAGATAGAGTAATTCCCTGCGATCAGACCCTCCCTCCCTCCCTGTATTTAGACGCAACCGAATATCTAACCCGTATTTTTTAGGAAAGCATGTGATATTCCCTGAGTTGATACTGAAAGTTGGATTTGTTTCTGAGAGCTTCGGCACTTGTTCGTCTTATAAAATCTGAATAACCACAAAAGCCATTTCGCCTTTGGTCTGGTTACCTGATCACACGTCCGAAAACTAATGAGGATATTTTAGCCCCATAGTTAACGAAGACCAACTACATTCTCAAGGAACAGCAGAACTTTATTTATAAACTAGTCACATTCATCAGCCAGTCACTGATTATAAATAGCGCACAATTCTTGAAATTCTACAAACCCTATTGAGTCCATTTGTCTAAATAGTTTTCTTGTTGCCGATTGTAATTCCCTGTCTAGTAGAATTTTTTCCAAAAACTAAGTAACACTGGAAGACTCACAAATATACAGATACACGAAATGAAAGGTTATTCCTTACAATATCACGAGCCCAAAAAGGAGCTCAGAAGAAAACCTCTACAAAGCACTCCATAAAGAATCCAACATTATTTGGGGCTACAGAAAATGACATACAAAATCCCAAAAACATTGTTTCGACAACTAAAGATTTACAAGAGTATGCTTAAGGACAGAAAAAACATACAAGGTATTCTCTATACCATCCAATTACTTTTGCAAGTCTTTCTAAGTTTGAGCCCCCTGTGCATCAACCAAGTTTTACAAAGTGGAAGCCAGCATATCCTACGGTCTTCCGCACGGCCTAGAAAATGTGATTTTAAGGAAAACTGTTATATTTGATCCTAAAATTAGTAAGCTATGTCTTACATGTAATTGTAATGGAGGTAGATGTAATACCACATTGGTATACAATAACATAACAGAAACAAATAAGTTTGCAGGGCTAAAAATACCATATCACTAATTTATGTTCTGGAATGCCTTAAGTTTTGCCAATCATTTACACTGACTCAAAACATGGCACAAACAAAAAAGAAATTGTAGACTTTGTGGTCCAATCTCAAAGCTCATTTTGTGTAACTCCATTTTGTGCAAATAAATATTAAAAATAGTTTTTGTGTTAAGTTTTGTTTCTTTCCTTTTATCAGTGTATGATGTTTAGCAATTATTGAATGAGGCGAGAAGGAGGGTCAGGGTGTTATCCACAGAGGCCGAAGGCTGAGGTGGAAGACATTCTCCGTTATCTGCAGGATTCTTCATATCCTATGGAAGCCGAATGCAATACATGTAAATTACTTTACTATTCATTCAAAATATTTCCCCGTTCTCAAAGGAGTTTTGCATTTCGCTCTTTTTTTTTCTGCTCACCAAAAATAACACACTATTGTCCCCTGGTTTTCTCTGTAAACGGTTCAATAATCTGCAGAAGGCTGCACTTTGTCATAAAAATATGACAGAAATTCTTTCCTATATGGTCAAAAGCAGCTGGTTGTGGTGAATTACACATGTGGTTTTAACTAATCAGAAATGGGAAAATACTTTGAATGATAACAATCAATAATGAACAGGTGAAATTGATGCAACAGTTAGTGAAACTCCCCAAATTGCATTCATCATGGCGTCAAGCCAAGATGCCAAGGAAGCAACTTGCCCACTTTGACAGCATGCAATGATGGCTCCTCCGTTTCCATGGCTATGCGAATCGACAACCATGGCAGACTGATCTGAGTTTACCACTATTAGAAATGCTCGGTCATCTGCCACTATCACACTAAATGACCTTGACAAAGCCTGGACCTGTTGTGACAACCAGTTGCTCAGCTGATTGACTGGGTTGATGCCAAATATATCAGTTTGTTGACCCAGTGTATGTACCCCACATTCCTCTCCTGCCATTGATTCCGCATCTTCAACAGTAACATTGCTTGCATGATGGTCAAACAAATCATCATGTATTTGGTTGCCTTTGATCATTGCTTCCCGCAAAGCTCTTTTCCATGACTCAGGAAGAAGATCACCAATGGGCCACGTCAAATTTCTTGCATGACACAACTTTCCCATGTGTAGGGCAATAAAGACACAGGCGTTGCTGCCTGTCCTACCTTGAATGTTTGATTGGCATTCAACAAAAGACCACTCTGTGATTCCAGGCACGTATGTAGAGTTGGACCCTCTGATATTTGCCTGTAGTGGTACTCTCAAGGGTAGCACCCCAAGTGGTGGCATTCCAGGGGAGGTGACTGGCTTCCAGAATTAGCCAACCCTAAGACAGGGGCAGTTAGCTCTGAATTTGGCTCGCCAGAGGACAAATGGTGGGGATCTGTGGGTCCTGGTGAGACAGCTCCTTGAAAAAAAAAATGCACTACCATTAGATTTTTCCAATTCTTCCAAAATAGATAAATGTATTATCTTGCTACTGCATGAAAAAAAATGCAGTTTAACACTAAATCTAGTGACATCCACATAAGAACAGGCTTGTCCACTGTTTCAATCCTAGTTCATGTATAATAAACGATGCAAACCTCTTAGTCCTCCAAACTTCAACAACAACATACAAAAATAATCCTTGTATCGGTTGACAAACAGTTTGTTTGTGTAAAATGGTGTAGTAACTGGCAAAAAACCGGTCTTCACAAGAATATGTGATACTTTGCAAAAAATCATCAACACTGCAGTAAGGGAAAGTTCATTTAACATGACAAGGGGGGGGGGAACACAAAAATGCGTAGGGAGGGCGAAACAAAGGCACCAAATCGACAACGAAGCAAGACTTTTCTGGAAAAGCACTGTCAAAACAAAACATCGTAGCCCAACTAGCCTCGCTTTCATTCGACTCGTCCCGGGCGACGACCGAGTGGTCCGCCATATTTGCATTCGGTGTATACCCTGTTTAAGACATAGATTAAAAGTTGCGGTTACAAATTGTGTGGCTTTCTTGTTGTGTAATCAATGGAAATTTAATGTGCCTGGTATCAATGGCAAAGTCAACGGAATTCAATAATACACACACATGTAATTTACAAGAGCTTGTAAAAATGTTGCCGCTCATCATCCAGGAAAAGATATCCCATTTAAGACAATAAATAAATAGATACCCTGATTAAGACAAAAAATGACAAATTTGATACCGTGTTGAAGACAGAAATCCCGAAAAACATACCCTGGCTGGCTGCACGTCCCCATTAAGCTCTTATAAGGGAGTACCGCCCCCCCCCCCCCCGGGCGTGGCGTAAAGCCCATGTGACGGCTGGCTTGACTGGCAGGGATCCAAATGTAAATAAAGTAAATGTTTTGCAGCGTTTCCGTTGAGGACAAAAAGCTTCTATAATTTACATACATGGCGACTGTAACGCGATACTTCTGTTTACAACTCGGAAAAAATCTCGACTTCTGTTCCGCTTTCAAGATACGTTTGCTTGTAGAGTCCTCATATATCAAGGCAAATGATATGCTTCAGTATCAAACTAGAACAACAGCATGGTTTGATATTTTTTCCTAGAATGCACTTTGTGAGAGTATCATGTAAAGAATATCATGTGATAGAATGAGTTAAACAGAATGTGTTGTTTTAGTTAACTTAGTTGATTCTTTGGATCATATTTATGATAAGATGCCTAAGTTAGTTGAACAGTATGAGTGATATTGTTTACAAAGAAAAATATAAAATTTCAGTTCATACAATGAATAATAGTTTCCTTATATGCAGTGGAATTTTTATAAGAATTTTATACCCTTGACGCATAAAATAGAAGCTAGAATTTAATCCAGTCATGGCTGTCAGCAAACAAATTAACTTTAAATGTTAAGAAGACTAAATACATGCTTATAGGGAGCCAATTTAAGTTATCCCAAATAAATAGTGACTTCACAGTCAAGGTCAATAATACACCCATAGAAAGAGTAATTAAACATAAATCCCTTGGAGTTCAAATTGATGAATCTTTGAACTGGCGCCCACACATTGATACCATTTCAAAGAAAATATCCGCTGGTATTGCTATTTTAAGGCATGTAAGTCATTTTATACCATTTGATATTAGAGTGAATATGTACAATGCACTGGTAATGCCATATTTTAATTACTGTAGTGCCGTATGTGGTAATATCAATAAGGGACTAGCAGACAAACTTCAAAAGCTGCAGAATAGGGCTGCTAGAATTCTCACCTATTCTAACTATGATGTTCGCTCAAGTGTTTTGTTGGATGAGCTTGGCTGGGAAAGGCTAGAATATGTAAGACTTAAACAGTTGGCTGTGACAATGTATAAAATCCATAATAATCTTTCCCCAGCGTATCTGAGGCGGATCTTTACCAACACCTCAAATGTACATTCACACAATCTCAGAAATTCTGAGATGAATTATTATGTCTCCAGACCCAGAACTGAGTCTGCAAAAGGGAGCCTCCACTACAGAGGATCTGTTCTGTGGAACAAGATTCCCTCAGAGATTAGAAAACTGTCTAGTTTAAATGTTTTTAAAACTTCATTTGATGGGAAAGATTTTTTCTAATACACCTTGACTCATTTTAACTCTTATCATTCATAATGTAAGTTTTTGTATTTTTAACATTATAGTTCCTTAGAGTATTTTAGTCTAGTTGTAAACACGATTCCTAGGAAGACCATGTAAAGTGATATGATCTCGTGGATAAATAAAGATTGATGATGATGATGATGATGATGAAGCGGGGGCAGATTTAACTATTACTAGTAATAGAGAGTTTAAGCATGACGTTTACGGCAGAGTCGACGGACGGCAAAGGTCACCTCTGATTTTCTATTCTTTTCTTGTAATCCTTAAATAAATCATACAAAAATAGAAAAGTGTCTCCATGGACTCAGTGCCATGTACTAAACTACTTACAAAGCTAATGTACCAGTCAATTCCAAAACCGCCCATCCCCCCCCCCCCCTCGTCCCCCGGGCAATCCCCGGGCATATGACTCGTGTTAAGCTCCGTATAGTGGGGAAGTTGACCCAAAATGAGGCCCGCCCGGTGAGGCACTTGACTTCGTGTCAAAACGTCTGTCAGCGGTCGGAAACAAAAGGATTTCATAATTCTTTGATTCAGCACATGAGCCGCCTTCACCGGTCATTGCTCTTGTTGATTCCACGTGGGTTTTTCTGTTGTTGTCGTTTTATAAAGTTATATCGTGGAATATGCCTTTGTTTAAAGTGTCGAGCGAAGGCAAGCTGAACAAGAAATTCATAGTGGCTGAAAATTTTGCAGAACTTGTTTCGCACAGTTGCTTTAACATGCCTGGAGGGTGGGGGATTTGACCCTCTTTGAAGCTCTAACAGGTGGGGCATTTGACCATCTAAACTGACAACATAGCGGGGAATTTGACCCAAATTTTTCAAGTCAAATGCCCGGGGTTTGCCCGGGGGGGGGGGGGGATGCGCGATTTTGGAATTGACTGGTACATTACTATCTACTGTAAATACAAATATTTTGATTCTACTGTACAGAGAGCTGAAGGCAGACCGCAAAAGTTTCATTTTTGCCATTTGCCGTAAATGTCATGCTTAACCTCTCTATTATTAGCTTGAAAAACACGGCAAAGGACATGACAATCAACTCTAAGATAATTTTTAGCTATAAGCTCAAATTTTAAAGCTTATATTTACTGTTAAAGAAGTCTCCATGAACTGCTCTCTCATCTGCTGCTAGCTCAATGAGCATTCCACCTCCTGATGCAGCCTAACAATGAAAAAGATTGAAACAAAACCAGAAAACTTGGATTAACAAATGTACACAGGGTAAGAGCCTGTTAATCTGCGTTAATTTACATAAATATAAATCAAATGATTCGTTTACCTCATCCATTTCCATCCAGCCAGCATCTCCATCGGGAAACATTTCATCTTGGGCTACACCCGCAGGCTTCACTTGACTAAAATACACCATAGAATACAAATAAATCTGAGGAATTTAGAGGAAACTGGTCACTTTACAAAACGAACCAGGCTGCTGTAGTTATTTGACTGATTATACGATGCCAATATTTCTTCAAAAAGTTACCACTGACATATTTCTGAGCCCGGGAAATGTACAAAGTTGTCGGGGGAAGAAAGGTCGTAAAGTGTGTTTATCTCATCATTGAAAAATAAGGTTTAGAAATGACTATTTATAATCTGTATATATTTGATAGGAATGGTACATGTCTTTATTACGAATCTTGGAATAGACGTAAAGAGTCAAATATGTCAAAGGACGAGGTAAGCTTTTGATTCAACAGCGACTTAAGTTGGTAACTATATAACATTTTATTGAGCTTATGCACCTATCAGTGTCAAGCCCAAGGGGGGTGGGGGGGGGGGTTCGGGCATAGGGTGGGGATTTTGACATTTTCTAAAAGAATTGTCAAAATTAGCAGCAACAAATGGTTTACTTCTCTTCTACTATATAAAATTGAAAGATCAAGTGCATGATGTCCGATCAAATCCCCACCCTGGGGATATACCCCACAGTCAAATTCCCGTGGGTTGCTTGACACCCCCACCCCCCCCCCTCTCGGGCTTGACATTGATAGGTGCATTATTAGATCCATTTTGAAATCTTTTGCTCTAAATCGCATTTTTTCTCAGCCAATGAGAATGGGACAGTAAAACAAAACAACCAATCAGATTTTAAGGCTTTTTAAAACTAACCAATCACATTACAGGAAATTGAAAGACAAAAAAGTCATTGTTTGGCAAATTTGGCTATTAAATTGTATGATTTCAAAATGGATCTAATAAAATGGAAATTGAAACTTTGGGTTGTGCAATTTTGGTCTCAAATCATACTTGTGATTTCAAATCACACATATGATTTCAGACCAAATTGCACTCCACTCAGTTCAATTACCATTATTTAATCACAAAATCGTTCATGTAATTCCATAATTATAAAACCCACTCTCAGGGGTCATCAACTGCACCTTGTGGTTGGGGGATACTGGCTCATAAAAGCTGTAAAAGTACCTTGGGTGATAAATCAAGTTTTGGGGCGCGAATGGCATTGTTGATCCTACGTTGCATTGTCTTCCTATTTTCTAGGAATTTAAGCTGATGTATGGAATGCTGTACTCAATCAAGTCATTTGTGGCTAGGATGTCTCCTTCTGAATTGTATCCTCAAAAACTTTTGGAGTATTCTTGAAATAACTTACTTATCATGGCAGTGAAATACTTAATTGATGACTGATATTATCCTGTAGTATCAAAGTTTTCTTTGCTCTTGTCCTGAGCATGTATCATTGTGCAGTTCAAAAAAATGTCCACACTCCCCACTGAAGGATTGGAATTCCTAGAGGTGGGGGGTCTTAGAAAAAAAATCCCTTCCTTGAGGGAGGTGCGGGTATTTTCAGCAAATACACTTAAAATTATGATGCATACTTATGTATACTTAACAATTATTGAATGAGGCTGAGTAGGATATGAAGAATTCTGCAGATCAAGGAGAGTGTTATCCACAGAGGCCAAAGGCCGAGGTGGATAACCCTCGCCAAGATCTGCAGAATTCTTCATATCCTACAAGCCGAATTCAATAATTGCTTTATTATTCATTCAAAATATTTCCCCCTTCTTAAAGGAGTTTCGCCATTTCGCTCTTTGTTTTTCCACTCACCAAAAATAACACAACCTTGTCCCCAGGTTTTCTTGGTCAATGGTTCAATAATCTGCCGCGGGCTGCACTTTTGACATCATTGGTTCAATATTTGGTCAAAGCAGCTGGTTATGGTGAATTATGCATGTAGTTTTAACCAATCAGAAATGGGGAATTTTGAATGAATAATAAAGAGTTTTATAGCACTCATAAACTGTAGTTTGATGATGAGGCTTTGCCATCTGTGATTGTTTGTGGTTAACTAGTTCTGCCTGAATGGGGTCAATGAAGCAAATGATTTTCACCCTTCATGTACGCAAAAAGTTCACCTGAGAAATCCTTAACTCAAAGGCAGAAAAGATGGATTCTTAAATTACCGAACAAACAAGTACAAGCTCCATTTCTATGAAACACCAACAGGGCTCAAGTTTATCATGAACACAGATTTGAGTGTTGGAACGACACGAGATGTTCTCTTTAATATATACAGCAAGGTATTTGATGGAAATTGCTCCATAGTTCTATTTTCTCATCATCTACATGCTTAATTTTGTAAGGTGAAATTAGATGATGATCAGAATTTTAGAATACATAGTGGGAGCAGGGCAACCTCGTTCCCAGGGTCTCTCATCTGTAAGCTAAATAGCAAATTAATCTGCTTTTTTAAAGTTGTCTTTAGTTACTACTACATTCCCGTCTGAAATAATATGGCACCCAACATGAGATTAGGCTTGCGTTCTCCTATCATCAAATGCAAAAAAGTATGTATCACACTTGTGAAAAATAGAGAGTAATTAGAGCAAGTGGAATAAAAATTCTCCATCAAATTATTAACCATGCACTACCTAGTTAATTAGTCACATGCTAATTAGCAACCATGAAAAAGTGCAAACAGATAGAGATACAATGTAACAAACTTCCTGGTGATCATATGAACTTCTTAAGCCACCACCAACAAATTTAATTATGTCGTGTATTTTTAAATGAAGACACTAAGGTAGTATAGTGCATTTTTAAATGAAGACACTGACATTTAAACGAAGACCCTGAGGGGAACACTGGAAATCAGGGACTTGAAATTAAGATGAGGTTGCAAGTTCATCTGCTAAAATTTGTCAATGGCGTTATTATAAATTTGTTCTACCAGTATTGCAAAAGTATCTTGCTAAAAAGCATGGATTAATGATGACATATTGTGACAGAGAACATTTTCTCCAAATGTTAATTAAGGCTAGATGACCAGGAAAAGGTTTGTTTTGGATAATGATGACATATTGTGACAGAGAACATTTTTTCCAAATGTTAATTTAAGGCTAGATGACCAAGGAAAAGGTTTGTTTGTGCCACTAGTCCTGCCCCTCTCAGAGTGAGAGTTGAGGTGCAACGTTTTACCTGGCCCCAATTTTAGAAGCGAAGGCTTCATTTTTACCAACACACTTTACAAGCCTTCCCCATGCCACCCCCTCCCCTAAGTCCTGTTTGTAGTCTGCTCAATTATCACTATCAAATGTAAATTGGCCTTTTTTCTAAAAGATAAAAAATAAATTATTGATAACAGCTTTACCTTAATTTTGCAAAAAGCAGAGCAAGTTGATCGAAATCCTTTCCTGTCGATCCAATGGCCCTTAGCAATTGTGGCAGAATGGAATAAAACTTTACCTTTCTTGCACACACTTTACAAAATGGTTTGCCATCAACCTTATTGTCTGCATCGAGTGCTACAAATTGGACTTTGACTGAAAGAAAGGAAGCACAGTTTTGCAATAGAAGTTCACGCAGAACTAAACCAATAACATTATCCTCACCACACTTGGATTGTTGCAGGCAGTTTACAAAGTCTGTGAGAAATTTATTTGGCATTTCATCAAGCTCTCTTTCAATCGTTGGAGGAGATTTTCTGAAATTTTGCACAACTTATCCCAGATTTCGTCAACCTTGTCAACATCAGTGTAACTCTCAAGGAGGCTTTGTCTGAGTTTGTCTTTGTTTGGTTTGAATTGCTTGTTCTTTAGTCCAGCAGATACACTAGTCCAAACACATTTCACAGCAGTCGAAGTGTCATCAGCACTTTTCAAAACACCAGTGATTGCTTTCTTTATGGTGTCATCAAGGCGATTCATACAATGTACCACGCAATCATAAAACTCACCATAGTCAAGCACCCCGATATCTTTTCGCGATTCAAGAATTAGTCTTTTTGCATATGGCTGTTCATCAAATGCTATATGGAGAGCTAGTTTTTTTAAATCCTCTTTCATGGAAGGCCTTAGTGCATTAAACAAAGCCAACACCAAATGCTGACCAAATTGTAAATGGTCAACATTTGCAAAGTGACTCTCTTGGTCACTTCCCCAGCATTCATTGCCACTTAAAGTTTCCCACCATTTCAAAGGCATTTTGTGCAATTCTTTCTCAGAATGTCCATGTCCAGAAAAGGCATAACACCTGACATTTTTTAAGTTGCAGTCAAAGCTGCCTTTTACCATTGTCCAAGAATTGTGTACTTTATCCTTTCCAAGCTTTTTAACAGCAAACCTTCGAATGTAATCATAAATTTTCTTATCTTGATCATCGGGTTTGGGACCATCTGCAGCACTTTTGGGAATATTTGCATCTGCCTGACATATGATTTGCTCTCCACATAGTCCCTTCACAAGGTTTCCCTCACCATCACGCACTGCAACAGGTGTACCTTCAGCAATTAAGGCTTGTCTAAGCATGTCATTCGGTTCACTAAACATTTTCCAGTGGCTGCCAAACGTCTTCTGTCTTGAAAAAAAAGCAAAGTTTTCTACTTGTTTCTTCAAAACAAGTATTCTTTCTTCTTCGCCTATTCGTTCATCCAGTATGTATTCATGTAGTCTGCTTCCCCAGTCACGTAGAAAATGAAACACAAAGCGATGAATGGGCTCATCAGGAATGAGGTTTGAGATTGATAAGCTTCCTTGGTTACGGTAATGAGATTCTCCATCGCATTCAAAAAGTTCACTCCAGAAGGATTCAGAATATTCTGAAGTTTCTGTGAAACATTTAGTCCAATAATTTGCATCTAGGTACTGTTCTGATTTATCTTTTCCTAATCCAGCTGCCTCTATTTTATAAGGAAAACTAATGTTACCTTCCTCTGTATAAACTATGGGGTGAACATGTTGAAGCATCCATATTTCAACAAGCTTTGAAGCTATTTCAGCATCGCTTTGTTCATCACCTTTCATCTCTCTCACGCAAATCTCGAAGTCTCTCTCATGTTCAAATGCAGAAACTGTCTCAGAAAGTAAACCCTGTTCGCTTGCCGCACAATAGACAGTAGTTTTCCCTCATTGCAGAATAGTAATCAAATCTACTAACTACGCACCAACCTCGTTCCAGGGTCTCTCATCTTACCGCCTAGGGCGAGCGAAGAGTGTAGCATTGCAGTGGCAGACATGTCTAACACCTTTCGACTAATCATATGTGTTGTTGTTTCTACCAATGAAAAAATAACCTGTCACAACCTCGTTCCCAGGGTCTCTCATCTTACCGCCTAGGGCGAGCGAGGAGAGACGGGTCTCTCCTCGCTCGCCCTAGGCGGTAAGATGAGAGATCCTGGGAACGAGGTTGTAACCTGTCACTCATTGCCCCTTAACTTATAGAAAACTCTGACTCACTGGTCTTTTTAACAATTACAATATGAGCTTGGGATTTGCCCAGTTGCTCGGTGGGTTATGCTAGAACAGGAAGACGGCTTGCTTCGGTTTCTACTGACCTTGAAACTGAGCTTTGGAGTAATTCGCCCTTCGTCATCTATTACTGAGCCGATAGCAACACTATTCACTCACTCATGCCCGTTGTGCCGGCTGGTATGTAGGGCAGCAACAAAGGTCCTCCACCCCTGTCTGTTCTGGGCCAGCTTCTGAACAGTCCCCCAGGTGTGATGGAGGGTCTTAAGAGCTGGAGCTTAAAGCTCCCCTTCTACAGTTCGACGCCAGGTGTTCTTGGGTCGACCCCGTTTCCGCTTCCCCTCTGGTGTCCAGTGAAGGGCTGTGCGGACGATGTTGCCTGGCTCTCTTCTCATCACATGTCCGATCCATCTCCATCGCCTTCGCATGATGATGGTGCCCATGCTGTCTTGGTTGCAGCGGGCGAGAAGATGTTGGTTGGAGATGGTCTCGGGCCAGAATATTCGTAGGATTCTTCTAAGGTTCTTGGTGTGGAAGGTGGACAGTTGGTTGAGGTCGCTTGCAGTCATCCTCCAGCATTCTGAGCCGTACAGTAAGGTAGAAAGTACGCAGCTCTGGTACAGTCTTAGCTTGGTCTCGGTGCTGTACTGGGATGATTTCCACACGTTGTTCAGCATTCTGAAGGCGTTTCTGGCCTTGTTGAGGCGATTCCTGATGTCGCTGCCTGCTCCACCATCGTGCCTTACAGTGCTACCGAGGTAGGTGAATTCTTCGGTTGTCGGAAGATCTTCTCCGTTCACTTTGACTGGTGTGGGATTTGCGACATTTAACATCATCACCTCTGTCTTCTTCTGGCTGATCTTCAGGCCTACTTGCTGTGCAAACATGCTGAGACGGGTGGTTTTCTCTTGCATGTGCTGATGGGTGTGCGAGAGTAATGCTAGATCGTCGGCGAAATCCAGATCTTCAAGAGTTGATAAGAGTGTCCATCTGATGCCCCGTACTCGGTCTGATGTTGTTTGCCGCATCACCCAGTCGATCGCCAGGTTGAAGAGCAACGCCGACATAGGACATCCTTGTCTAACACCGGTCTTCACATCGAAGCTGGATTCAACAACACTATTAGCCACCAACTAATTAGCCGATAGTAAATTGACCGTCTCAACTCGACTGCCTCGCATCGGGGAAACAATCGCTCACAAACACACACTTCACCTGTTACAGTGGCACCCCGCTATAACGAACCCCGCTATAACGAAGACCCCGTTATAACGAACAACATATGAAAGCCCGGCAGAATTACAGTAAAATATGTGGAAACAAACCCCGCTATAACGAACCCCGCTATAACGAAATCCCCGCTATAACGAATAGATTTTGACGGTCCCAACGCACAATTTACCCCGCTATAACGAATATTTTGTCCTGTCGCTCGCAGTCCGTAAAAACGGCATGATGATACAAATGGTTGATAGACCAAACACGACTCCCATTGGTCAAGATAGGGAAACTTTGACCTTCAAAGCTTTGCTTTATTTAAATGTAGCTGTTCACGCGCAAGTCTGTAGACTGTTTTGCGTGGTGTATATCCCATTGTTCAGCTTGGTCCAGCTTGGTTACCCCGCTATAACGAATATTTTAGCTGTTAACCAGATAATTCGTTATAACGGGGTCTTCGCTATAACGAAGACCCCGCTATAACGAACATTTTTTTCGGTACCGTGGCACTTCGTTATAGCGGGGTTCCACTGTAGTTCAATTACCGAATTATTTTTTTGGTTACGTATCAGGGGCACCCAACGAGAAACTTCGATGAAATATCTGTTCGGGAGAGTCTACCCGTTCTAAGACTTTCGGATAATGCATTGCCATAGAGCTACAGATTTCTTACTAAAACATCACCTAAAAGATTCGCAGCCAGAGAAATGCAGGGAAAAACAGTCTCCTTAGATTTTCGGAAGGGATATTTTTGAAATTTCTGGCTCTAAAAAGTCTAAAAAAGGTCGCCTAGCATTTTCGGGTAAGAAAAAGTTCGCAGAGAAGTTCTTCGAAGGTAACGTTCAGCTAGCAAATTCTGAAATGAAGAGTTCATTCCCTAAAATTTTCGGGCACTTCAATCTTTAGCTAAGAAATCCGAACAGATCAAAGTTTTCTAGCTGATTAAAACAACTCCTTAAACAGTCTTTAAACATTACAAGGAGCCCAGAAATATCCCTCAGAGGCTTTTTGGCTTAATTTGATCGTCGGGTGCCCTGACGTATTGCATTTGGCACAGCCAAAACGTCAAATCAAGTTTCCACGACAACGTCAAATATTAGTGGCCAAATAAAAGTTAAACACCCAAAAGATACGAAAACGAAAAATTGTCTGGTGCGTTATTTTCTCTTATCCTCGCAGATTTTAGTTAAATCTGCAGCAATGGGTCAAAACTTGCCAAATTTCGATTGCCTTGGCGCACGTCATGGCTGGGTAATTCATCGGCTGTCATCACAGTTTTCATTGCAACCAATTTGCCAAAATAAAATAGCATAATCATTTTAGTTTTCACTTTCTGGATTCTGTCAGGACTTCCTCATCGCTTTACACTGGAAGTCTAATCAAATTCTTTCTTTAGACTACTTTTCTTGTTTTGGAGTGGGCCAAATAATAAGGTACCTCCGCTGTTGATTCAGTGATCTAATTCATATTTACCTGTCAACTGCACAATAGCAAAGAAACTTTTCATTGATAATTTTAAACACATGGAGTCATATTAAGAGTGGACGAAGAGTAAGACAGTTAATCCCTCATACAGACCTTATATCTCAAGGTAATCCCTCAGAGGTTTTTTTTAATATATTGTATCCAGTTCTCCAGTGGTTAAGTTGCGTTGATGTATCTTGGAGAATGAAAATGCGTGTGAGGCTGGAATTTCTGAAGCTGAAAGTGAACTAAAAATAACTTGAGAAAGATTAGCTTGCGAATAAGGCCTGTGTTGAAAATAAACTCTCCTACCTTTCATCTTCTAATTCTGATAACGGTAGGTGCAGTCTATATTAGGAAAACAAACATATACCCAACTAGTGTTTTGTGACTTAGATTGCCAATAAAACTGAAAAACAAGCTAAATGAAATGTGCTGACTGCGTGCGTAATATATAAAAAAACGACCTCATGGCCAGTCGAAATCGAAAACTTATCCCGCGGTTCGAAAGTGTGATAATTCTCGTGTCAATTTTATTTTTGTGTAGGAGATTTTCTTTCAACTGATGCCGACTACAACTTTGAATTCCATGCATGCTGAGTTGGACGTAAATTTTGGGACATTTCTCGGACTAAAGCCTTTTTGGAAAGGTAAGTAAGGTTTTTTATCCCAAAGAATTAGCAATCGAATATCGTTCTATAATTAAGATAATCTAAGCCATTTGAAACGATAGGAATTTTGATACATAGTAAATATATATATGCAGGATATATTATAAACTGGTTTAGGCATTTTAATGATTGGCGTGGAACATGTAGGCTTTGTAATATATTACACAATACTGGTGGAAATATAACAGTGGAGTGGAAAAGTAGATTGGCTCTTGTGTGTTCCAGTTAAACTGAACCTTTTTCTTTGACTCTTTGAAACTAACGAATTAATGTTAAGAGTTACTTCTTACAATCCGTTGTAATCATTTGCTTGTGTTTATTAAAGGTAAAAAGACGGATTAAAGCAAAAACCAACTGACGAACGTAGGAATCACTTTTTCTTACAGGGAATTGAAGGTTTCTTTTGCGACCATACCTGTTTTTTGTACCTTTTCATATTCTGAACCGAAGTGAAGTGGTGAGTAGAACCTTGACTTTCACTTTGCTTGGCCGGTACCAGTTGTTTAACGCTATCATGACTAAATCTGAAAAGACTTGATATCTGTGGTAATTAATTGGTTGCTTGACAACAATGTTTTGACACAGTAAAAAATAAAATGGTGACGATAATCAACGATCATGTTTGACCGCGAATATCGCAATTCAAAATATTATCATTTAACGCGCGTTTAACATTAATTTGAGTGATTGGCCACTTAATTCTAATAATACTCTGCTAAATTTAAGTACTGTCGTTTTTCGTACACAAAATACAGAATACAAATGACAGTTTTTAGCTTCCAAAAGACTCTGAAGTGTGCTTCCAATTGACGTCAGTTTGAATGAACTAACATTGTTTTTGAATTTTCAAGTTTGAAGTAAAGAATTAAAAAAACAGAAAGTAACTCAACAATTCAATGTAAAAGAAGTTAGATATCTTGCAGATAACTTTCTTTTAATGTTGTGACTTCACATCCAACAACATTAAACAGCATTAATACGTTGTTTTCCTTTTAAAGGAAGATCCCTTTTGCTGATCCAGATTGAATTTGACGTCATTCTGATTTTGACATCTCAAGAAACGGTAACTGCAGTCAGATAATAAAACAGCTAGAATATATCTTCTATTCTTTTTTTTTGATTCTTTTTATCATCATTTTTGTTACAGGACTTGTACGTACACTACTGTTACACCACAAATTACAAAAAAATTACTCAACCTATTTACAGAACTGACTTACTGAACTGTTACCTACCTGTTAACTAAAACAACTAGAATATATCTTCTTTTCAGTGGAAATCACTCGTTAGATTTCTTTACTGCGAATTTACTGAAATATTTACTTCAGCACTAACGTACTATGTGGTACTTTCTAGGGGGAGACCCCTGTTCCTGACGCAGATCGAGTGGGATCTCATTCTGTTTCTCACATCCGACATTAAGGTTAGAAAAAGACCTAGCTTTGGTCACTATATGTGCTCAGAGTACATTAGTGTTGTACAAACAGATGAAGGGTTTCATGTAGGGGCCAAACCACCCCCCAAATGTTTCATGAAGGCTATATTTGCTTCTTTCATATATTTCTAAACCAAGTTTGGCAAATGAGCTTGCATTGTTGTCCAGTTCATTTTCATTTGGAAGTTGTGACAAAATGTCAGATTATGACGTCATAATTGATGACGTCACTTAAACGTGTTTTAATTTTTTTAAAATCTCATAGTGAAAGTTATGTCATTGGAAAGGCCTTGACTTGAGGAGTAGAATACCGAAAACCGTTCTTTGCTACGACTTTTATTTCTCGAGTTATGGTAAATTAAATATTTTTTTGCTGTCCCCCCAGGAATTTGCTTAATCATACTGTCCCTCTATGAAGTCAATCTCTGGTTTATTTTCTACAGGTTTTTTCTAGGAAGGCTAATAATTTAGTCAAATGGAAAGCTTAATGTTGCCAAAAATCGTATGGTTTTAGATTTTAATTTTTGGCTTTATTAAGAAGATATTAACAGTTAAAAAACTGGTGACGTCACAGATTTATGACGTAGCAAAACTAGTTTTAACGCAAAAATACTAAAGCGAAAATTTTTATTCCCATTTTCTTCTTTTATTCTTGCTATGGTCATCTGTAATATCACATATGCAACATAGCTGGATTTGCTGGAACAAAATTACGGGTTGAATTTTAAGATTTTTCTCAAGAGGGGGAACTCAGAGTTTGCAGCGGTATTTTTCAAAATCAAAAGCACCATATCTCAATCAATTTTTGTGATATCGACAAAATTTCTTCAGGTTTCAACTCCCCTTGACGTGCTCTTTCCAACATATTGTAAAAAACATATACTTAAAACTTCAAAGTGGCGAAAAACATAACGGCATCATTGTGACGTCACACATTTAACATTTCCTGACATTTTTTATGCAAAAATAATTTGCATCTTGTCTTCTTATTCACCAAGGTTGGTGTAGATAGAGTCAATACTTTCGAAGTAATGCAAAATAATGTGAAATACCCAAGAAATCTTGGAACATTTGAGGGGTGGTTTGGCCCCTCCGTGGTTTGAATTTTCAGTGAGAAACGTCCATCTTCGACGACTTTCAGTTTTGTTGATTGATCTTCCCTTGAGGTGTTGTCAAGTTTGTTTTGTTTTCCTTGTTCGTTTTCTTTCAGTTTAATTTTGCAATTCTAACTTAGTCGGTCATGATTTGAAGTATATATGAAATAAATTCATACTTGTACTGCGGTTGCATATGAAGTGACGAGTGATCATCGCAGTAAATTTTCCAATTTAAGTAATTGGAAAGAAGAAGCCTGAAAAAAAAATCAGGGCTTCAACGGGATTCGAACCCGTGACCTCCGCGATACCGGTGCGATGCTCTACCAACTGAGCTATGAAGCCACAATTTAAGCAATTGGAAAGAAGAAGCCTGAAAAAAACGGGTTCGAATCCCGTTGAAGCCCTGATTTTTTTCAGGCTTCTTCTTTCCAATTGCTTAAATTGGAAAATTTACTGCGATGATCACTCGTCACTTCGGTCATGATTGTTAAACAAGCGCATTTATCGTAGGCTGTAGCTTTCAGTTTTGCGCGTTTATCATTTTCTGCGATTACGACTTTGCTCATCTACTTGTATTCACAGTACATTAGGGCCTGTTCACATGAGGGTGGGAGATCCTAGGTAGGTGAGGTACCCCACCTACCTGTGGTAAAAGAAAGCTATCCTTCACGTGCAATATTTATAACCCCGGGGCGCTGGGATGAGGTTTCCAAATGCTTCTAGATTGTTTCTTTTACTCGATCGGTGATAACCTTTCTTTAATAAGAGCTCGTTCTTTGTCAAGCTGTTATTTACAGTCACTGCTCATTTCATTCAAGGGCTTTTCGGGCTCAGTGAGCCTTTCAAGGCCAAATTCATCGAAGAAATCAATCGCTAAACTAAATATCGGCCTATCTTTGTGTATATCGCCGACAGGCCCTGTTCAAAAGCTTTCCATTTAGCAGGCCCGTAGTTGAGGTTTTTGGAAGGGTGTTCGTATTGACAGGAATATTTATTAACGGGGGTTATTAAATACGAGCGCCGAAGGCGTGAGCCTCTAGGGGGGTCTGGGGGCATGCCCCCCCCCCCCCCAGAAAAATTTTGAAATCTAGAGCCCCGGAAATGCTATTTTCAGCATTGTGCACGTCAATATTTGAAACTCAATAGAGTGTAAAATAACAGGTATTTTTAGTCATAACAACAATATTTCCCATGTTTTGTTAGCTTGATGCATTCATACATACATACCGGCTTAGTACACTAAACGTTTTACAAAAGCTTGACGTGTGCTGCAAAGGAATCTCAGGGTAAAAGCTTAAGCCCCCCGCCCCCGGCTCCGCCGTCAATGTACTAAAAGCAGCGTCAAAGCGTCAATATGCACTAAATACACGTATCACCTGAGTCCCTCGAAATTGTATTCCCTGCCTTTCGTCTTTCGAGACTCCATTTATGAAATCCCGAACGCCTGATAAGGAAATATTTTCAACGATGGGATTATTTTGACTAATATATATTGAGGCCACTTACTAATTTACGACAGGACTATTCGTAAAGCAACTTGACAACTGCATAATCCTCGGGTGGAGTCCTTGAAATAGATTGACAATTTCGTCCAGATCGACAGGCATATCATACTTGATACTTAATACTTCGCCGATACTTTTAGCGTTTTCTTGCAGGGTAATTTAAAAGCTGCAAACTCAAAGTTTGTTTTCCATTCCTCTACTATTTGCTAAAAGCTGAAAATCAACAGTTTTTGTTTTCAGCCCTCCATTATTGACCTCCAAAGGGGGTTCGTTCGAACCCCTCGAATCCCCCCTCCTACGGGCCTGCATTTAGTGTAGCCCCTAAGGAAGGTTTATAGTCCTGTCTAACCGAAATATTGGGCATTAAATTTAACATTTTTAGCCAGTCCGGTCAGCCTTTCAATTGAGTTTTTATTAATGGATAAATGCGCTTTCTAAACATCACCCCACCCCACCTTCAGCATTCACATGGAGAAAACATGCCCCAGCTAAGAGGGTTACCCGGCACGGCTGACGGGAAACCCGCCTAGGTGAGATACCCCACCTCTCATGTTGAAAGCAGATCAAGAAAAAAACAGAGTTTGTATGGAGAGATTGGTAACCTCACCAAGGCGGGGGACCTCAGCTACCTTTCGGGTGCTCCGCCACCTCCATTTTGAGCAGGCCCTTTAGTGTTGTATAAATTAGTGTGGAAAGGGTTTGTGTTCGCTGTCTTGTTTGTCGTTAGTCTGTTTTTGCCGTTTTAATTACGACTCAATTTTGCATATGTCTATCTTAGTCGGGTCATAAAGTTGTGTCGCAAGAGGTCTGTGGCTTTCATTCTTGCTTGTGTTTAAAACGCACACTTAGCCCCCTACATCTACCTTGTTTCGGTGCTGAATTGTAAGTTTGAGGCGTTTCATTCGTTCATCTGTTGGTTTAATCTTTTTTGGCGTGGATTTTGCAGTTTATGGGGAACGTCTGACAAGATCCTCTCTGGAAACTTTCAGCCGCGAGGTGGCTTTTTAAATTAAAACGAGTTGGCATGATGCTAGGGGGTAATACCATGGACCTTTTAAAATAATATAAACCTGGAGATGTCTAAAAGAAACCTGCAAATGGTTTTTTTTCGTTTCATGACTGTTTTATGACCAAACTCGCGGTCTGTAAAAGTGATGAAACTGTTGGCTATTGTGTTTTTGTTCCTACAAAGCGAAATAGGGAAAAAGTGGGTGAGCTACAAGCTTGATAACATTGTAAGTGAATTAAACATTTTTTGTAGTCTAAAACTGAGCGACAAAGGGACACGCTGTTCCAATATCATGCCAGGTTTAACAAAGAGATTTATGTCATAGTTAAGTCGCTATTCAATCGACTCCCTGTCACAATTCTTCGCAAAATAAAGTACCGACAGATTAACGATTTTTTTTTTATTTATGAAGGCAGTCGAAACATTGTTAAAAAAAATTCATATCATTGTTCGTCTCATTCTTGCGTCATAATGAAGTCGAAAATTTATTAGAGGCTTCCGGTCATAAGGCCATCCCTTTTTTTGTCGTGTACTGTCCAATACGTTTTCTGATTTTTGGTCGGTCGGCGGAAAAGAAAAAAAAAAGGCCTAAAATAAGGAGAAGTCTGAACTACATGGTGGGCGACCCAGTACATCAGCATAATATCTGCGGAGCCTGGAAACGACAAGACGAGGTTACAAAGTCGACAATACGACAATGGAGGGAGAAAAGGATCGAGGAGATATTTTTGCAAACTTTGCCTCGTTGATTGATGTTATAGAAAACTTAAGTTTTAAATAAAAAGGCAGGGATCCCCATCCCAGGACCATGTTCGTTTTAGGAGCAACAGCACCTCGTTTATACACATACAGGGTTCGTACGGGTAATGGAAAACTTTTTTTTTTTTATTACAAATCTCTGTTTAGTTTTAGTTACAAAAAAATACACTTGACTTTTTTACAATACACACCACTTTACATGACTACTTTACTTGACAATGCTGACAACGTTACAATTGAAACCACAGGAAATACGGCTATTAATTCAAATTTAGAGCCGTATTTTCTCTGTATTAGTACTGGCCCTGAAGAAGACTAGCTCTGCTAGTCGAAATATTGGCCCATTAAAGTTTCAATTGCCCTTGCCGTAGTACCAGCCTTGCTATCAAATTGGTTTTGTTTACACTTCAAGTGACGTCTGGTACGTGAATTTCTACAAGAGATCCGGCAACAGAGTGGCCAAGTTGTTTTGTTCGACGTTGTGTGGCTCTCCTGCATTCAATCGTTTGTTACGTTACAATGACTATATGAATTCTACAGTGTCACAGCTTTACAATAATACATTACTGGGGTGACAAAGCAAGGGCGTATGCCCAGGGGATGGGGGGACGTCCTGGGGTGCCCGTGACCCCCCTTTGTAAGCCTTTTTGTAAGCAAACAACCTACAATATTCAGGTGACAATCTTATGAGTACCCTCTGAATATGTGAGTTCTTAGTGTTGTGACCCCCCCCATTGAAAAATTCCTGGCCCCAGCGCGTCTACGCCCATACAAAGGAATATAAAACTTATTCCTTGCGGTGTATTTATGTATTTTTACAGGCGCGAATTCAACATAGGAGGGAAAAAAGAAACAACAAACAACAGAAAAACAAACGAAAGAAATGCTTATATTGTTATTAGATGAGCAGAATTTGTTGGAAAAGGAGTGAACAGTGAACATCACACCACGCGATCACAACAGATTGCGAGTATGTAGATAAAAATTACGTGATTGTTGCCGCTGTATAACTTTGTTTTAAAATCTCTAGGTGGTTTTGGAGGCGGGAGAAGAAAGATGTCAAAAGAAAGCTTGCCGTTTTCGCAATGAAACTGGTAGTCGAACAATGTGATATTACGCGGGAGGAGGATGTGACATCTAGTGCCTTGCTTGTTGTTGCTATTGTTATGATACCCCTAGAGAAACGACGATCGCATTCAGCGTCAAACGTGATTAGCTTGTTTAAAATTTTAGGAGCCACCAGCTGGTGAATTCTTTCCAAAAAAACGGTAGATCAGTACAGGTGGAACAGCAATGTGGTTAATGTGTTCCTTTTAAGTTGCATAATGTGCGACACCCATCCAACGTGTTGCTTTCAGTAATGGAAAACTTGGAATCATGGAATTTAACAATTCCATTTCCAAGACGGAAAAAGTGGAAAATTAAAGTTTTGTTTGATACGTTATTACTGCGGATCATAGGCAAGGAAAATGTAAGGATCAGAGAGGAGTAATTATAGTAATTATAAGCCAGCGTAAACGCCGCACGCGTTTGGGTGAACTCCAGAGTTTTGTCCGTTGAAACTGTTTACGGTTAAAAACGCTCTAAAGCAAGTTTAGGGTTTGAATGTTTGAAACTGACAGCTAATCCCTAAGGTCTGGAAAACTTAAAAAGGTCATGGAAAACGTCTATGGGAAGTCATATAAAGTTGGATGAGCTCAAAAGTGGTACAAAACCCTGCCCATAAAATCCATCATAATAGGCACCATGATTATAGTCAGTATTGCTTCCTAAATTTCAGCTTTTCCGAGATTGTTTCTTTTTCTACATGGAGAACTGCGTCTACATATTAATTTTAAATCCGAGAAATTCATTACGAAGTTCAAAAACAAAAGAAAAAAATTGACAGGTCACTGTAATCGTTTTCGAGAAAAATGATGATTTACCTCTATGCGCGATGGTTCCAACCGTAAACAAAAAGCCGCTATTTTTTTTACTGGTGCCGCTGTCCGCCCCCCCCCCCGATGAGCTCGCCTGAAATATGCGCAGAACTGTTGTTCGCCAGTAGAAAAAACATTTAGGTTATGTATTTCAGAAGTTACTTCCAAAGTGACGATTTCTTTTTGGAAATTATGTGTTGATGTAGAAGCTTAATTAAGAAAAATCAGTCATCAACATACGTCGTGGTCTTTTACAATCGATGACCAAACTAAGCTAAAGCTGATTTTTTTTTAAACCAGTCCCCCCCTCAAATCATGTCGTTCGCCTTCTTCATAACTTTTTCGTTGTGTTGTTTAACGCGAAAATCTGGGCGTCACCGGTCGGACGACGGTAAACAGAGAAATAAAAAGGGGATGGCCTAACAAAACTCGAGCTAGGGGCACAATAGGAGCGAAATTTCCCTGCGGTCTTTTATATCGAAGAAAGTACAGGCTAGCTAACAACAGGATTATTTGCATGTCAAGCAGGCGGAGTTTGAATTGGCCAAACCTGAAACCAGAACACAGAGTTTCATCAAAAAATTTGAGGAGAAGAAATCTAGCGAACATTTAAAAACATAAAGTTATGCATACCTTTGTATTAGAGCGTTTCCATTTTGAGGTAAAACAAGGGTGACTTTTGTCATCGCTGCGCATGCGCGAAAAAGTAAAAAAACTCTTCTGCTTTAGGCTCTTTGGTGAATGCATTTGCGCGGACGCGCGGTTTTCGGTTGCTGTTGAATTTGACAAACTGAACCTTCGAAGGAGAATCATTCTGAAATAGGTTCCTCAGTAACGTATTTAAAGCATGTAACCGTGAAAAAGAGTTATTTCAATAAGTGAAGAGAAAAATACCCGTTTGTATCCTGTGATAACAATTTTAGGCTTGGTAATCGCCTTTTAGTGCACACAGTACATCGAGCAAAGATGGCGATTTTCTTTGCCAACAAAGTGGACAGCAAATGGCAAGCGTGGATTCATTTTGCAGTATTCCGAAGAGAAACCACAGACTCATCGGACGCCTAAACAAAAGGAGTATGGCTACTGTGAAAGTAAAACCGATTAATCGTTCCTTGAGCTTATATTTGTGTAGTTTTTCTTCTTCTCATCTTGCGTTGTTCTCATTTTCGATTTCAAAGTGTGGTTAAACAAGAACACCCTCACCATTATGTTGCGTCCAGTCTTCACTAATTCTATTCAGCCATAGCTCTAAAGTTATTTTTTATATTCTGGGAACCTTTGTGTTTTTGAGGTGTTAATCATTTCATTTCTTCAAAGGGAATGTGAATTTTGTGATCGATAAATGTAACATTTCTGTTTTACCTCAAAATTAAAATTTGGCTTCAAATCCTCCGAGACTTTGTGTGTTCCTTTGTGATACGTGAGATTTCCCATTAATGGGGACTGTTGAATGTGGTGCACTAATGCCCTGGCAGAATTTCCGTAACCGGGTTTTCCGGATGTTCCGCTGTTTACTACTTGTCGGATGAATGCAGTTGGAAGGGTCCGGAATTCAAATTCTCGGAAATTCAGGGTTATAACACGTCGCGTTTTACAGCTCCTTAAAATGAGCGGCCATTGTGTGGCTACTGTTGATGAAAAGCATCTTTGATAAAGTGAGTGAAAGTTTACTCAAGCCAACCCTGTGTTGTTATAAACTTATTCAAACAAAATATCCAGCATTTCATTTCACGACCAAGCGTTGGCGCGCTGTAAAGTACCGTAGTCATTGTAAAGTGGTGTGTATTGTAAAAAGTAATGTAGTTTTTTGTAACTAAAAAACTAAAAACAGAGATTTGTCAAAAAAAAAAAACAAGTTTTCCATGACCCGTACGAACCCTGTATGGGGAATAAACGAGGTGCTGTTGCTCCTTAAACGAAATGGGCATGGGATGGGGAATCCCTCCTTTTATTTAAAAAGTAAGTTTCTATAACATAATCAACAGGCAAGTTTGACAAAAAATATCTCTCGATCTTTCTTCATTCCCATTTGTCGTATGGCGATATTTTTGTGTAACCCTACGTTTTGTCGTTTTCCAGGACCTCCGCAGATATTATGCTGACGGTAATGGGTTCGCCCCACATGGAGTTCCAGACTTCTCCTTTTTTAGGCCTTTTTTTTTCTTTTCCGACCGATCCGACCAAAAATCAGAAAAACGTATTGGACAGTAAACGACAAAAAAAGGGGTGGCTGATTAGACCGGAAGCTTCTATAAATTTTTCGACTTCATTATGACCAAGAATGAGGACGACAAATGATCATGAATTTTTTTAACAATGTTTTCGACTGACTTCAGAAATAAAAAAAAAACTCTTAATCTGTCTGTACTTTATTTCCCCCCGAAGAAGTGGTGACAGGGAAGGCATGAATAGCTAACTACTAGGGACATAAATCTCTTTTGTTGAAAACACCTGGCCATGCTATTGAACAGCGTCCCCTTTTGCCTCAGTTTTACTACAAAATTTTAATCCACATTAAAATGGTATCAAGATTGTACTCACACTTCCCTTTCGCTTTGTGGAAAAAAAAACAATAGCCAGACAGTTTCACTTTACACCAGAGTTTGGTCTAAAGCATGAAAAGAAAAAAAAACATTTCAGGGTTTCTTTAGACATTCCCAGGTTATTTATTTAAAAGGTCCATGGTTTACCCCCTAGCCACATGCAACTGTTAATAAAAAGACAAGCTGAAAGTTTTACAGAGGATATGTCAGACGTCCTAAAACTGAAAGCCACCGACAAAAAAGATTAAACCAACAGATAAGGATCAAACTGCACTCAAACTTATCCAATTCACCGACAAAGTGTAGATGAGCAACGTTTTAAACACATGGCAAGAATGACAAGCCACAACCTCTTGCGACACATTATGACCGACTAAGAGATAGATTGCCAAAACATGAGCAAATTAAAATGAAAAAAACGACTACAACAAAACAAGACAGGAAACACAAACCCTTCCAACTATTTATACAACACTAAAGGGCCTGTCAAATGGA
>JAHPZR010033278.1:25000-28563 GCA_019787425.1 Platygyra sinensis | reverse complement strand
GCCGCTGACACTCAGGTACCACTTGCTCAATCTGAGGCCGTTGGGGCGAGGGTGAGCAGATTTAAGTCAAAAGCAGAAGTTGATTTTCCTTCAGAACGATGAGAAGGGAATTTAAGAAGGGAGTCCTCCTTGAGTATCCCTTGAATCTAAGCGACAATCTATAAACTAGTCTTCCAGATTACATGTATCAAAAAAAGTGCTTTTCATTTGAGTGGTCGAAAAGTAATTGACGATTGGCTTAAGGACGTTCGCGCCCATTGCTACTGCGCATCTCTAGTGCGCACGCTATTCATTGTCACGCGCGTGCCCCGTCATTTTCAAGCGCGCGCACGGAGTCGTAAACTTAACAAAATATAGAGCTGATGACCTGTGCGTTAACTTTGTGTGCGAATATTTTTGTTGGATGCTCGGTGACCCCCACTTTTTTTTCGGCAGATCACTTCCTTTTCTGATTCTTTCCATTATACTGAAAAACAAAAAAATCTGTACGTGGGAAGTTTTAATTATTTCTCATATACTATTCAAATAGGGTGGAATTGATACATGGATACAGGTGTGCGTAACTTAGAAGTTGTATTTTTTTAAGGCTAATTTTAGCTGATTTAATGACATATGTAGCAAAGATCTATCAAATAGGCCTATATATGCTGTGTTAAAAACACATAACTTAGATATGATTCTTCAACTTAACTATCTGCCGATAGTAATGAATCTGGCCAAAATCGCCTCGAATGACTGGAATCCTAGAAATGCTATGGTCTGTGATGCTCCTTATCTTCAAAACGGGTTCGGTGACCCCCGATTTTTTTTACGTTTTTAATCTAATCTTATCATTTTCTACCTGCAGACAAAGTTTTAAAAAAAATCTGTGCGTGGGAAGTTTTTGGGCGGGAACGTCCTTAAAGGAGCCTCGTCACGGTTAAACGTTTGAAAGTTTAGCCTAAAATTTTCCAAGTCGAATTTTGTTGTTTGTAATCCGTGGTCACCCTCTCCTTCCTCAACCATCCTTGTTCCTTTATGGTTTATTAGTATCTCATTTGGTTGCTTTTTATCTTTGTAAAGTATTAGTTTCAGGTTTTCTTTAATTCAAACGGTAAGTCAGTTTGTCGATGCGTCAAAATAACTCAAAAGTACCGACTCTAGCAAGAGTCAAGCCGAACGATAATCACGTTTTGTACCAACCTTCTCAAGAAAATTAAGTGTATAAAACTCATCGAGTAATCACTGAAATTAATTGTATAACTGAACGCAAATTTTCATTTTAGAGGAACCTTACAGGGCGAACTCAAAGATCACGCCTGGAGGAAAAGATGCTACAATTGAACGTGAGGATTTTAGTTGATAACATTGGTTTGCTTTTTTTGTACTTCCGCTTTCGCGGGTTGCTCCATCACAGGAAATAAGGTTAGGGTTAGGGTTAAAGGTCAGGGGAAAAACGGTTTTCAACGTCAGAAAAAAGTCGATCAGAGAATTTTAATTTGAGTTAGGGAAAAATGCTTTTATGACGGTAAAAATTAAATTTATTTAATACGGCCGATTTAATACCATTAATGGCTGGAAGAAACATTGGGGTCATTGTGATCTCAACTATGTTTTTCCGTAATGAAGAATGAAAATTTGTTGAAAACTTATCACCCGTAATGAATGGGTGAAAAGGAGAGCCGTAAGGGAAAGCATGAAAGCGCTACTACGTCTGACATTTTGTATTTATTTGGTCAGGGAAATTGTTTTTTTTCTTAAACCAGGAAAATTCGGGAAGTGTAAAAAAGTACGTTATGTCTGTAGCAACCATGATAAGTTCTGCACTTGCTAATTGTTTAACTTACTTTACAGAAAGAGTCTTTGGATTTGGCTGTTAAAAGTCTCCAAGTTAACTACTTCGCGACTTATGGGTACACGTTTCCTCTTACAGGTAGCTAATATATAAGGGGTGGTGCATGCAACGAAAAAACAGGTTATCTACTGAATTAATCGTGGGCGATAAAGCTTCACGAATGGGAAAACTAACATTTCATGGTCACTTGTCTGGCTTATCACAATGTTCTTTGAACAATGTCCACATGATTACGCTGCCATTTCAATCAAATCTCAGTTATTGTTCTAATGTTTTACCTTTGACTTTAATCAGATAAGGGAAAAATGGATCATCTGCTCCAGGAAACAAAACGGATAC
Organism: Platygyra sinensis; assembly: GCA_019787425.1. Taxonomy (NCBI): domain Eukaryota; kingdom Metazoa; phylum Cnidaria; class Anthozoa; order Scleractinia; family Merulinidae; genus Platygyra; species Platygyra sinensis. Next base: position 26,390 of record JAHPZR010033278.1, on the reverse strand, counting down.
GTCCACTCACCAGTCAGGTTGCCTACAACACCTTCACTGTTGCACATGGGAGTGGCCAGTGCGCTTTACCAACCGGTCCAAAGGTGATCTAAGTAGAATTCTTTTTCCGGAGATCCTGGAAGTCTTTTTAGTTACAAAGTAATGACGAATGTTTCCCGAAGTACTGTTGCTGGGAGAACAAGTTTAGTAATCACGTTGACTTGTCGAAATTTCTTTTATTAAAGACTTTTTTATTCTAACCAGTATAATTCTTATCAGTTCCTCGTGTAGTACCACGGTTGCTGCTAAAACAAACGTTTACGTTTTAGGCGTGGGAAAGCGAAGGCATAAGGATTGAAGAGTGTCTTCTTATGTACGAGGGAGCAGAGTTTTGTCAGATATGTAAGGATCATCCTACATCTTCACAACGGAATCATGGCGCCAGATATCTTATCCCATTCTCTCCTGAGCTTCCGCGATTTGAGGTATGCAATCAACAACATACCAAGCCATCTGCGTTCATTTATTACTGTCTTGCTTTTGTAACTAGTTAGATTAATTTCTCTGATTTTTATTTGATTATTTTCAACATATAATTTTACGAGCATGTATACGCTACTTATTGCACATATATTTTTATTTTTATTTACTTCTCGGAGATATCAGTGCTTACGCGCTACTCTTCAATCTGAGTTGAAATAAAGTTTACTACTACTACATTTCCTTGTTTTATTTTTAACGGACCTGGCCTGTACAGGAAAAAAGTTTATTCGTGAATGAGAGTAGACTTTTTAAAATTTTTCTGTCGGCTGTGGCGCAGACGTGTAATGTAAACAAAGCTACCGATGTCAGTTTATTTGAGTGGCAGGGGATAACAGAGCAGTATTTCCATCTCAAGACAGTGATTCCTTACGCTTCTACAACATGTTTATTTTAGGGTTCCTAAAGCTTCTTTTTCATTTAGCGTTGTAATCAATGCCATTGCCTGTGTCGTTAGGTGCTTATTCTGGAAGCAGGAGAACGTAGAAGTCTGGAGGTTGGAGTGGCAAGAAAGGATTACAAATTTCATTCCATTCGAGGCCGAGGATGGCAAAATGATTGTGTTGGATATCACATCAAAGGCGACATTCTTGACGCAGACAGAGCAGACTCGATCATAGAAATTGAAGGTCTAGTAGATATGTTGCTTACATATATATATTAAGTTACCACTTTTCCTTTTAAAGTAATTGACAAAACTAAATTAACATCTGTAATTAAACAAAACACTCGGTAGCAATTTTGTTGTTTCGACGAAGAGCAAATTCGTGATTCCAGTTTACTTTAACACACGCTCTGTATATTTCAGATGCCATGGCTGAACGAGGAGATTTGATTGGCTGTACCGTCTTATTTGAAATGGCAGAAAACG
>JAHPZR010033278.1:10000-20000 GCA_019787425.1 Platygyra sinensis | reverse complement strand
ACCATTGAGATACGAAATTCGCAAACGCTGTTGAGAATTTATCCTCGGGTAAACATGGTGGATTCTTAAACAGAATCAGACAGAACAAGCAAACAATTAAACCTATGCAACTCCAAAGCCTTATCAGTGAGTCTTGTTGAGGGTTAGGGCAATCGGTGCACGTCTCCCATAAAAACCTCTGTAAAATTCTCAGATTTTGCGGAGCTATTTTAAAGTCGACTTTCAAACCTGGCCATTGCACAACTTTCAAGGTGATCTTTTCAGAGGGTCAATTGATTTTCATTGTTTTACATCAAAATATCAAAATATTATTAATAGTATCACGTTATTACGAGTTGCTCACCTCATGTACGATGCACTGAAGTAGCGCTATGGGCTAACAAAGGAAAGCAAATATTTCATGGTTATTCTTCATGTTCGGCAATCTACGTCGCAATTTCCGACAGCCCTTTTCTGCATGATGTACAAAGTTACTTTCAAATTTAAAATAGTTAAGTAGTGTTGAAAGATATCTTAACACCAAACAATTCAAGTTAAACCAAAGCTAAACAAAGATTCTAGTGCGGCCACTGAGGAGGATAGGATGACTGAGAAAACTGTTTACGTATTAGGACAAAAGTAAAAGAAAACAAAAAACACTGGCCATTTTTTTTTCTCTACACTCCGTATGTGGGAGTTATTTCCAGAAAAAAAGGGAAAATGAAATGGCTTAACGATGCCAAAAGCCATAACGAAATAATATAAAACTGAAAAATCTTATGACAACCTACAGTCTAAAACCATCCTAGAAGACTAACATCGTTTAAACAATAATGCTAAATATTTAATTACCAGAAACGTTTCAGCGCCTCCATGACTTTCCTGTAAAATAACATGGGTATTTCAGTCAGTAAACTATCGCAAGAATTGTCTTCTCCTGAGATCTTAAAACCTATCCACTGAAGATGATGAAAGGAAAATTGCCATCGCACATCTTTGCTCACCTATCTAACCTCCCCCACTTATTTGGCTAGGATGGATAGGAAGAGAACAACAACGGAAAGTTCTAGAATCTCAATCGCAATTGAATAAGAGTGACACCCCAAGTGAAACCACTTGTCTCACCAATGATTGTTTAGCAATAAATTAGGCCGTCGTTGACAGGTCAATAAAAACCTACACGCTTAATGGACATACTTAAAAAGAAACAGTGAAAAAGTCTCACCATTGGGTAGGGAAATCTTCCCAAAGCCATCTGTGGTAGATCAAACACGGTACATCATCAATAAGTAGAGCGCAATTGTGATACAAGACTAGCACAATTCAACATTTTACATATCATATAATCAGACTTGGAGTAATTTCACTTGGCTCCAAAATGTTTTCCGTCCACATTAAACGCAAAGCCGGTGTTTTCAAATTCCACTGGTTTGAAGGGTGTTTTCGAAAAGCCCTTTTTTCGCGACGGAGCAGTGTGGACGGTAGGCCTGACGGTATAGAAATAAAGCTGCGTTTTTAAAGTTCTCCCCACGCAGTGTGGACGGGGAATTAAACAACTCAAGTGAATAAACCCGCCCTGAGCAGCTTCATAATCAATTCAGTTGGTAGCAGCGTTGGCGCAAACGAGCGACTAATTTCATACATATACGAGATGTATCATAACCAATGACCCCGCAGTAAAGACAGTAAAGTAACTATACTAGTTATGAACTCCGTGAAAGGGACTGAGCCACTATAGAACTGATAACAGACTTGTTACCAGGTTACTTCTCGATCAAATACGTCCACATTTGCCTAGCTACTGATGCTGAGTACATTGCTTGTAGTGTTGGACCTTTGATTAATTTTTGATCATTTTGTGTCCATTAATATTTTTTTCGGTCACCTCTAAAAGAGAAACTCCTAGACTCCAAAGCTCTGATCGAATGCTGTATTCATCTCCTAGTATACGTTCAGGCTGAAAGAGAATGAAACAAAGAGAGAACAGCATGAAAAGTTGACGAGTTGCCAGATACATGTACAGCTGACCGTAAAGTACATGTACTCTCCGACCGGACCGGGTTCTTTTAGCCTACGTTGTAGACGGAACTAAATCCCGGTATAGTCTATATTGGTATATACTAAAACAGTAGATAGTGTTAAACACGCGCGCTGATTGGCTCGTCAAACTCCGAATATCCTGTGCTATTCACCTCCGAGCAACTCGGGAAAAAATGGCGTCCCGGTTTGCATCCGTGACAAGTGAAGAAATCATCCAAATTAATTTTTGTTGTGTATATTATCTCACTGTTTTAGTATATAATAAAACAACTATTCACCTCAGTGTCGGTGGCTAGCGATGGATATTTACCTCGCCGCTTCGCGGGTCGGTAAATATCCACCGCTAGCCACCTCCACTTCGGTGAATAGTTGTTAACTATACCAGGGTTAGTTTCGTCTGCAACGCAGGCTAGGTTCTTTAGGAGAAAACAACAAAAATTCACAATGAACTTCACATTGGTTGAGCGATCGATATTGAACCTACAGTTTCAAGATTCCTCCACCAGTTCGACTAGTTAGTGACTAATACATTTTAACATGTTAAGCTTCCATTATTTCCGTAAGATTCATCACAGTAACCTGTGTAAAGTAACCATCTCAACAAATAAGTTTCCGTTACCAGATTTCTTGGGGAATTTGTTTGAAATAATTATGTGAAGCGTTCTTCCTCTTGGTGATCAATTTTTCTATTCTTGGGCCTACATGCAAAACATTTACATTCAATCATATTATTAAGTAAAATTGTTCTTGCATTTTGATTGGTTCTTACTTGTTATCAAAAGGAGGACAGACCAATAGATGACACATTGACATTTGTTTTTGTTTCTTTATTAAATGAAACAAATAGATTTCATGTAAGACCACAAAATTGTCAAATGTGGTAACATCACTGACACAATCGGCTCTCTCATTGTGTGCCAATCTTTTGTTCTTATCTCCTTTTGACATCATCTGTGGTCAATTACTGAATAGACACGTGGCAACATGGAATCTATTTGTTAAATTCACAACTTCAGGTCAAATACGTTAAGACGCTGATAATTCCAAGAGCTTAAAAGCTTGCATAGTCCTTATTAGCAAGGTAAAATCTCTGTCTCATTTTGATGAAAGCTGACAGACTCCAAGGCCAATTAGACAGATGTGTCTTAAAGTATATGCTACATGTGAAACTAAATTACAGTAGGAACATCTTCATTGCAAGGCAAAAAAGTACTAAACCTTACCGCCATGTATGCATGAGTTCCAACGTAAGTAGTAGCAATGGAATTGACCAGCTGAATGAGAAGAAAAAAAACAGTAAAATTACTAGTAAGATATGGGTAAACTCCAAACTAATTTGGCAAATTCTTGTCTGAAAGTACAACGTAATTATATACCTGTCTGCTAACACCAAAGTCACATAATTTCACTTGACCTCTTGTGCTCACTAGGATGTTGGAAGGTTTGACATCTACAGTATGATGTGAACAGAGAACAAAAAGGAAATTAGAACAATGAACTTAAAAAAAAAGTGGGAAAATGACTGAATGAATCATGCAACTATCAGATCATGATGATCATGTCTGGACATGTCAGCCATGAATCCTAGTGACATTCTATGGATGACAGTTTGAACTTCTGTAATCTTATCAGATACCTAATTGCCTATATAACTTATCTGGCAGAATCACAATGCAACACTAAGAACATTTTCAGTAATTAAAATTTTTAGTTTATTGCAATGTTGATTTTAATTATTACATGTCACTGAAAACTACAACAGTCTTTTCCGGACTTTGAATAAATTTGGTCATGAGTAATACTAATTCAAATTCAAGGCCATGTTTACCTCTATGCATTATTTTTAATTCCCACAAATAAAGAAGTCCTTTGACCACCTGTAAAGACAGAACCATTACAAGATCACTATGAATACAGATATGCGACTGATGTCTACGAGGGCATGAATGAATTCCTCAAACGTGCATGCATTCAAGTTTCTCAGAGACTGTGTGACACCCTGCATTGATCAATAAACAAACTCTAATCACAATTCTCCATTGTCGAGCTTGCTAGACAGTGGTTATTTTGAATGTACTACAAAGAATGAAGTGTAAAAATAAACAGTATCATAACGACATTTGACTTTGTCCTGATCAAACAATAATCCTTCATGTCAAGTCCTACATGTACTTGTTACTGCCAACAATAGATAATTTAAAAACTTTCAGTAGAGCATTGATAGAGAACCGTCAGTCATGCCAGACACTTACAGAAACTGCAATTCTGCCTAAAACTGGTTCTGGTATGCAGCCAAACATATCAAGGGAACCTCCTAGATGGAGATGATTGATCACATTTATTTAGTAATTCTCATTTTCTTTCCGGAATATGTAACCAGTGAATTTAGAGTAGCGAGAAACATTGTTTGCTGCAACAGGTTGATATAATGGGAGGACACAGGGTGATTACCGGTGACAGTACACATATATAATCCTTCAAAAACAAACTATGGCAGAATGATGATCTACTGAGAACAAAAAAAATAATATACTACAATCTGGATTTAATAAAGAGTAATTAACATCAGAGTTAACCTTAGCACATGATACAACAGATTCAGGAAGGTCTCTTATATTAAAATTTACTTTGAATTATAGGCACGAAATGACAATGTGGGAGGCGCGGTGGCCTCATGGTTAGTGCGCTCGTCTCCGGATCGAGCGGTCCGGGTACGAGCCCTGGCTGGGGACATTGTGTTGCGTTCTTGGGCAAGACACTGTTACTCTCACAGTGCACCTCTCCACCCAGGTGTATAAATGGGTACCGGCGCATTTAATGCTGGGGGTAACCCTGCAGATGGACTAGCATCCCATCCAGGGGGGAGTAGAATACTCTCAGTCGCTTCATGCTAAGGATAACCGGGACAAGCTCACGGCCTGATGGCCAATGCATGCCAAGGGGTATGTACCTGAAACAATTTACATGCACTTGACGTATGGTATCCAGTCAAGTTGCCACCAGGAAATTCAGCACCAATGGACTCACCACCTCGAGAGGATCCAAGCACCAAGCACCAAGACTAAACTAATCCAGGTGTATTAGCCATTTGAGCAACTACAGTGTCAATTGACTTGCACATTTGTTGGCTTGTCTGTTTGTAAATTTGATGTCAACATGTTGTTGGTGACGTTATATGATAAGTGATCCATAGTCTAAATAACGGGAAGCCATTATAGCATTCTAGAATTCAAAAATAATTACATTGTGTATTTCTTTGCCGGAGAACTGACTGTGTTTTAATTGTTTTGCCTTGCTGTTGTCTGTATGCCATGAATAGTTGTTCATTAATTGAATTGTTCTTATTTTTTGACTTGTACAAGACCTAGTACAACACATCATTAGCCTCTGTAGTCTACCAACTGTGTTACTTTTAGTTCCATGTTCAGTGTACATGTTTGTATATCAAGGAATATAATTATAAAGTTGATTTTCATTACTAGCACTGTCTATTGAAACAAGCACATGTACTACTTGAGCTGAGCCTGCCATTTTGTCTGTTCAAAACTGTACTGACAGAGGACTGACAAGTTTATTTGTAAATTGAATTGACTTCATGTTTCCTTTTCAATCTTTATGTAGAATATCAATTTGTACAGAATATATGGACGGTAAGAGTTCTATGTACATCATAGTATAGTTATCAATAATATGCTCTATGCAGGACTTGATCATGTGCTTTGATACCACATAGCAATGCAGTGCTAGTGAGCAAGCAAATGAAACCAGACTGAGTGTCGTAATCTCCAATGATCATAGGCACCTATATGAATGGTTACCAGTCACCTCACCACCAGGAATCTCACCCACCAACTGAACTTGCCACCAAGTGAAGTCTCCTCTCCACCAAATTACTAACTATCGAGTAACACTATAAACTGAAATTCTTTTTACTTTGATTAGTTGAATGAACTCCTGCAGCTTGTATACGGCTGAAGTTTTTTATCACTTAGCAAAAGCCTCAGTTGTATGAAACACTTGGTAGGTAAGCTTCTAGACAAACGCAGCAGCAAAGCAAGTGAGCAATATCAACACAGTCAGTTCTCCGGCAAAGAAATACACAATGTAATTATTTTTGAATTCTAGAATGCTATAATGGCTTCCCGTTATTTAGACTATGGATCACTTATCATATAACGTCACCAACAACATGTTGACATCAAAATTTACAAACAGACAAGCCAACAAATGTGCAAGTCAATTGACACTGTAGTTGCTCAAATGGCTAATACACCTGGATTAGTTTAGTCTTGGTGCTTGGTGCTTGGATCCTCTCGAGGTGGTGAGTCCATTGGTGCTGAAATTTCCTGGTGGCAACTTGACTGGATACCATACGTCAAGTGCATGTAAATTGTTTCAGGTACATACCCCTTGGCAGCATGCCATTGCAGGCCGTAGAATGTCCAGGTAATCTTAGCATAAGCGATGAAGTATTCACTCCCCCTGGATGGGATGCTAGTCCATGTGCTAAGGTTTACCCCCTGCATGTTAAATGCGCCGGTACCATTAAATCCGACATGGGTAGGAGACGGGCGCTGTGAGCGTAAAGTGTCTTGCCCAAGATACGCACCAGATGGCCCAGCAGGGCTCGAACCCGGCCGCTCGATCCGGAGACGTAGCTTGCACGAACGGGCATGAGGCACCGCGGCTCCCACATTCATTTCGTGCTATAATTCAAAGTTAATTTTGAGCTACTCAGAGACCTTCGGCTAGTAATCTCGTTGATCATGCTGCCCGAAGGGCGACTCTGATGTAATTACTCTTTATCGTCTCAGATTGTAGTATATATTTCTTTGTTCTCAGCAGATCATCGTTCTGCCATAGTTTGTTTTTGAAGGATTATATATGTGTACTGTCACCGTAATCACCCTGTGTCCTCCCATTATCTCAACCTGTTGCAGCCAAACAATTTTCCGCTACTCTAAATTCACTGGTTACATATTCCGGAAAGAAAATGAGAATTACTAAATAAATGTGATCAATTCATCTCCATCTAGGAGGTTCCCTTGATATGTTTGGCTGCATACCAGAACCAGTTTTAGGCAGAATTGCAGTTTCTGTAAGTGTCTGGCAATGACTGACGGTTCTCTATCAATGCTCTACTGAAAGTTTTAAATTATCTATTGTTGGCAGTAACAAGTACATGTAGGACTTGACATGAAGGATTATTGTTTGATCAGGACAAAGTCAAATGTCGTTATGATACTGTTGTATTTTTACACTTCATTCTTTGTAGTACATTCACAAATAACCACTGTCTAGCAAGCCTCGACAATGGAGAATTGTGATTAGAGTTTGTTTATTGATCAATGCAGGGTGTCACACAGTCTCTGAGAAACTTGAATGCATGCACGTTTGAGGGAATTCATTCATGCCCCTCGTAGGACATCAGTCGCATATCTGTATTCATAGTGATCTTGTAATGGTTCTGTCTTTACAGGTGGTCAAAGGACTTCTTTATTTGTGGGAATTAAAAATAATGCATAGAGGTAAACATGGCCTTGAATTTGAATTAGTATTACTCATGACCAAATTTATTCAAAGTCCGGAAAAGACTGTTGTAGTTTTCAGTGACATGTAATAATTAAAATCAACATTGCAATAACTAAAAATTTTAATTACTGAAAATGTTCTTAGTGTTGCATTGTGATTCTGCCAGATAAGTTATATAGGCAATTAGGTATCTGATAAGATTACAGAAGTTCAAACTGTCATCCATAGAATGTCACTAGGATTCATGGCTGACATGTCCAGACATGATCATCATGATCTGATAGTTGCATGATTCATTCAGTCATTTTCCCACTTTTTTTTTAAGTTCATTGTTCTAATTTCCTTTTGTTCTCTGTTCACATCATTACTGTAGATGTCAAACCTTCCAACATCCTAGTGAGCACAAGAGGTCAAGTGAAATTATGTGACTTTGGTGTTAGCAGACAGGTATATAATTACGTTGTACTTTCAGACAAGAATTTGCCAAATTAGTTTGGAGTTTACCCATATCTTACTAGTAATTTTACTGTTTTTTTTCTTCTCATTCAGCTGGTCAATTCCATTGCTACTACTTACGTTGGAACTCATGCATACATGGCGGTAAGGTTTAGTACTTTTTTGCCTTGCAATGAAGATGTTCCTACTGTAATTTAGTTTCACATGTAGCATATACTTTAAGACACATCTGTCTAATTGGCCTTGGAGTCTGTCAGCTTTCATCAAAATGAGACAGAGATTTTACCTTGCTAATAAGGACTATGCAAGCTTTTAAGCTCTTGGAATTATCAGCGTCTTAACGTATTTGACCTGAAGTTGTGAATTTAACAAATAGATTCCATGTTGCCACGTGTCTATTCAGTAATTGACCACAGATGATGTCAAAAGGAGATAAGAACAAAAGATTGGCACACAATGAGAGAGCCGATTGTGTCAGTGATGTTACCACATTTGACAATTTTGTGGTCTTACATGAAATCTATTTGTTTCATTTAATAAAGAAACAAAAACAAATGTCAATGTGTCATCTATTGGTCTGTCCTCCTTTTGATAACAAGTAAGAACCAATCAAAATGCAAGAACAATTTTACTTAATAATATGATTGAATGTAAATGTTTTGCATGTAGGCCCAAGAATAGAAAAATTGATCACCAAGAGGAAGAACGCTTCACATAATTATTTCAAACAAATTCCCCAAGAAATCTGGTAACGGAAACTTATTTGTTGAGATGGTTACTTTACACAGGTTACTGTGATGAATCTTACGGAAATAATGGAAGCTTAACATGTTAAAATGTATTAGTCACTAACTAGTCGAACTGGTGGAGGAATCTTGAAACTGTAGGTTCAATATCGATCGCTCAACCAATGTGAAGTTCATTGTGAATTTTTGTTGTTTTCTCCTAAAGAACCTAGCCTGCGTTGCAGACGAAACTAACCCTGGTATAGTTAACAACTATTCACCGAAGTGGAGGTGGCTAGCGGTGGATATTTACCGACCCGCGAAGCGGCGAGGTAAATATCCATCGCTAGCCACCGACACTGAGGTGAATAGTTGTTTTATTATATACTAAAAACAGTGAGATAATATACACAACAAAAATTAATTTGGATGATTTCTTCACTTGTCACGGATGCAAACCGGGACGCCATTTTTTCCCGAGTTGCTCGGAGGTGAATAGCACAGGATATTCGGAGTTTGACGAGCCAATCAGCGCGCGTGTTTAACACTATCTACTGTTTTAGTATATACCAATATAGACTATACCGGGATTTAGTTCCGTCTACAACGTAGGCTAAAAGAACCCGGTCCGGTCGGAGAGTACATGTACTTTACGGTCAGCTGTACATGTATCTGGCAACTCGTCAACTTTTCATGCTGTTCTCTCTTTGTTTCATTCTCTTTCAGCCTGAACGTATACTAGGAGATGAATACAGCATTCGATCAGAGCTTTGGAGTCTAGGAGTTTCTCTTTTAGAGGTGACCGAAAAAAATATTAATGGACACAAAATGATCAAAAATTAATCAAAGGTCCAACACTACAAGCAATGTACTCAGCATCAGTAGCTAGGCAAATGTGGACGTATTTGATCGAGAAGTAACCTGGTAACAAGTCTGTTATCAGTTCTATAGTGGCTCAGTCCCTTTCACGGAGTTCATAACTAGTATAGTTACTTTACTGTCTTTACTGCGGGGTCATTGGTTATGATACATCTCGTATATGTATGAAATTAGTCGCTCGTTTGCGCCAACGCTGCTACCAACTGAATTGATTATGAAGCTGCTCAGGGCGGGTTTATTCACTTGAGTTGTTTAATTCCCCGTCCACACTGCGTGGGGAGAACTTTAAAAACGCAGCTTTATTTCTATACCGTCAGGCCTACCGTCCACACTGCTCCGTCGCGAAAAAAGGGCTTTTCGAAAACACCCTTCAAACCAGTGGAATTTGA
>JAHPZR010033278.1:0-5000 GCA_019787425.1 Platygyra sinensis | reverse complement strand
GCGTGTCAATTTTGATCTGCGAGCGTTCCTCGTCAGCTTTCTTTGGGGCCCTCGAGTAAATATTTAAAACTGTTAAATGCAAGATGGCAGATCGTGAATAGACTAATCGTTCCGTATGCTAAAAAGTTCTGGCTCAAGTGCTCTCCCGGCAACGAGATAGTAAACCAGCAGCCAAAAGTCGCTTATCCAAGGAACGCCGAAAAGTTGTGCAATTTTGTTCACTGACGTTTAACCAAGAGACGATGATCTCTTCTTTAAACTAAACGCTATTGAACAGATTTCGATTTACAAATACAAACGGACTTTAAGGGCCTAACAGGCTGGAAAAAAAAACAGCAAGAAATGGTAAATGTATAATTATGTTAGTAGTTGCTTTCATGTCTTTTTGTCAACTCCTTCAGAACTGCACTAAACTTGTGGTTGACCTTTTTCCCAAGCTCTTCTATTTCTTTAAGGCCTTCTATAGCTTCATTTATCTTTTTTCCAAGGGCGGGTTTTTTAGTTCCGCTGTCTGGAACTTTATTCTGAAGAAACGAACCACTCATCTGCAAACATTCTTTATTCCAGTCGTTAAAAACATCCTCGAATCGCCTGAAGCTTGCCCTTAAGTTGTCCAGCATATCATCCCGAACTCGTCTGAACCTAGCACCTGCATAGTCCAGCTTTTGAAAGACGTCTGTTTTTTCGTGTTCCACTTTTGATGCTATATCGGTCGAATTCTTGGATGGTATGATATATGTCGAGCCTGGCGATGAAACCCAATCGGTATTGTCTCGGGAACGCATCTAATAATATAGAAAAAGGTTGTTAATTAAGGGAATGGAAAACGTATCTTATGGGAGAGTCTGTATAGCTCGGCACCGGTTAAATATTCGGTTCAATTCTTAACTCTTTGGGCCTATCAGTAAATAACTCAGATTTCATATCAGTTATCAGTAAATCGCTCGTCATTACTGAGGTGACCGATAAATTCTCTACCAGTTATTAACAAGTCTCTGCTATATCTGTGGTTGTCACTCGTTCTTCCATATCCTAAGGAAAACCTTTCGCTGGTGCGTTGAGTTTATTTTTTGCAACTTCGATCTCAGACTTTCTCTCTTCGTTGCCTCCCTTGTCGACTTGTCGTCAACGACAGTGGAGGCAAAGAAGATAGAGCCTGGATTCTAGGTCGTTGAGTTTGGTGGAAAACACGTCATCATGATGTCATACGAGCCGGAAAAAAGATTGCTTTAAGTAAAGACTGCAGTTTGTACTAACTTTAGCCGACACGACAACTCCTTCGTGTCCCATGCTAACGAATGGAAACAGTAATGAATCCTCCTGGAAAGTCCTCATTGAAACTCTGGCTTGTGTAATGGGTTTCCCATTCAAAGTAAACGAAATGGGAACTTCTCCGTTTTCTGCCATTTCAAATAAGACGGTACAGCCAATCAAATCTCCTCGTTCAGCCATGGCATCTGAAATATACAGAGCGTGTGTTAAAGTAAACTGGAATCACGAATTTGCTCTTCGTCGAAACAACAAAATTGCTACCGAGTGTTTTGTTTAATTACAGATGTTAATTTAGTTTTGTCAATTACTTTAAAAGGAAAAGTGGTAACTTAATATATATATGTAAGCAACATATCTACTAGACCTTCAATTTCTATGATCGAGTCTGCTCTGTCTGCGTCAAGAATGTCGCCTTTGATGTGATATCCAACACAATCATTTTGCCATCCTCGGCCTCGAATGGAATGAAATTTGTAATCCTTTCTTGCCACTCCAACCTCCAGACTTCTACGTTCTCCTGCTTCCAGAATAAGCACCTAACGACACAGGCAATGGCATTGATTACAACGCTAAATGAAAAAGAAGCTTTAGGAACCCTAAAATAAACATGTTGTAGAAGCGTAAGGAATCACTGTCTTGAGATGGAAATACTGCTCTGTTATCCCCTGCCACTCAAATAAACTGACATCGGTAGCTTTGTTTACATTACACGTCTGCGCCACAGCCGACAGAAAAATTTTAAAAAGTCTACTCTCATTCACGAATAAACTTTTTTCCTGTACAGGCCAGGTCCCGTTAAAAATAAACAAGGAAATGTAGTAGTAGTAAACTTTATTTCAACTCAGATTGAAGAGTAGCGCGTAAGCACTGATATCTCCGAGAAGTAAATAAAAATAAAAATATATGTGCAATAAGTAGCGTATACATGCTCGTAAAATTATATGTTGAAAATAATCAAATAAAAATCAGAGAAATTAATCTAACTAGTTACAAAAGCAAGACAGTAATAAATGAACGCAGATGGCTTGGTATGTTGTTGATTGCATACCTCAAATCGCGGAAGCTCAGGAGAGAATGGGATAAGATATCTGGCGCCATGATTCCGTTGTGAAGATGTAGGATGATCCTTACATATCTGACAAAACTCTGCTCCCTCGTACATAAGAAGACACTCTTCAATCCTTATGCCTTCGCTTTCCCACGCCTAAAACGTAAACGTTTGTTTTAGCAGCAACCGTGGTACTTACACGAGGAACTGATAAGAATTATACTGGTTAGAATAAAAAAGTCTTTAATAAAAGAAATTTCGACAAGTCAACGTGATTACTAAACTTGTTCTCCCAGCAACAGTACTTCGGGAAACATTCGTCATTACTTTGTAACTAAAAAGACTTCCAGGATCTCCGGAAAAAAGAATTCTACTTAGATCACCTTTGGACCGGTTGGTAAAGCGCCACTGGCCACTCCCATGTGCAACAGTGAAGGTGTTGTAGGCAACCTGACTGGTGAGTGGACGTATCCGTTTTGTTTCCTGGAGCAGATGATCCATTTTTCCCTTATCTGATTAAAGTCAAAGGTAAAACATTAGAACAATAACTGAGATTTGATTGAAATGGCAGCGTAATCATGTGGACATTGTTCAAAGAACATTGTGATAAGCCAGACAAGTGACCATGAAATGTTAGTTTTCCCATTCGTGAAGCTTTATCGCCCACGATTAATTCAGTAGATAACCTGTTTTTTCGTTGCATGCACCACCCCTTATATATTAGCTACCTGTAAGAGGAAACGTGTACCCATAAGTCGCGAAGTAGTTAACTTGGAGACTTTTAACAGCCAAATCCAAAGACTCTTTCTGTAAAGTAAGTTAAACAATTAGCAAGTGCAGAACTTATCATGGTTGCTACAGACATAACGTACTTTTTTACACTTCCCGAATTTTCCTGGTTTAAGAAAAAAAACAATTTTCCCTGACCAAATAAATACAAAATGTCAGACGTAGTAGCGCTTTCATGCTTTCCCTTACGGCTCTCCTTTTCACCCATTCATTACGGGTGATAAGTTTTCAACAAATTTTCATTCTTCATTACGGAAAAACATAGTTGAGATCACAATGACCCCAATGTTTCTTCCAGCCATTAATGGTATTAAATCGGCCGTATTAAATAAATTTAATTTTTACCGTCATAAAAGCATTTTTCCCTAACTCAAATTAAAATTCTCTGATCGACTTTTTTCTGACGTTGAAAACCGTTTTTCCCCTGACCTTTAACCCTAACCCTAACCTTATTTCCTGTGATGGAGCAACCCGCGAAAGCGGAAGTACAAAAAAGCAAACCAATGTTATCAACTAAAATCCTCACGTTCAATTGTAGCATCTTTTCCTCCAGGCGTGATCTTTGAGTTCGCCCTGTAAGGTTCCTCTAAAATGAAAATTTGCGTTCAGTTATACAATTAATTTCAGTGATTACTCGATGAGTTTTATACACTTAATTTTCTTGAGAAGGTTGGTACAAAACGTGATTATCGTTCGGCTTGACTCTTGCTAGAGTACAGAAAATTCGCAAAACGGCAGTGTCGGACATTAGCACTCGCCCGCTCGCCCAGGCGAGTGTGAAAAGTGTCGGGCGAGTGCAAATTCTCGATCACTTGCCCATTTGGCGAGTGCTAATTTTGTCACCAAGAAATTATTTAAATATCAAAATAATGTTTTTACACTCCATTTTGGCAAGAAAATTCCGAAACATAAACTTACCATTTCTATTTTACAAAGTTTTGTATTCCGAAAGGTAAGTGACATACTACATTCGGCTAAACAATATGGCTTCCCTCTAGTGATAATTACATATCGCATCTACTTGTACAAAGTAATACTGCAGGTCACTATCGAGCCATCGGTGATCAGGTAGATATGGCGCCTAAAATAGAGACCGCTCCTGAGAAGAACAGACACGTTTCGTGTTTCCTTGGGATTTAAGGTCTTTAAATAGAATTTTTCATTGAGGAAATAATCCTCGGTCTGCCATAGTGCTCTATGACGTTGCAAGCGAATTGTTTTCCGTACTTTCCCAGTTTTATGATCATTGCGTGTTCTCCCGTAAACTGATCGCGTACAAATAATAATGTGGATATATATTTCAGGAGTCTCCAAAGTAGTCGAAGAGAAAAAGGAAGGAAAAAGCCCCGAAAGCTACCTGTGATCAGTCCAAGGAATAAAGGATGACTAAAATGGTTGGAAAGACGCGGGGGTTGGAACGGGGGGGGGGGGTAAATTTTTGGGCGAGTGAAAACTGGTCCGGGCGAGTGCATTTTGAGGGTCACTCGCCCGAATGGCGAGTGCTCTCAAAATAAAGTGTCTAACCCTGAAAACGCCTATATACCACTCTCAATAAAGTGGTTTCCATTGAGTGTCATAAACTAAAGTAATCTGGCCAATCACAAACCAAACAGACAAACCCATGAATCAAACTCGAAGTAAAGACATCAGTGTAGCTGATGCAAAGGGCGGAAGAAAGAGTACGACCGAGTCACAATTGGTTCTTGCTTTACTCCCGGGTACATCATTCCAATGTTTTGAAGAAAGTCAGTCACGGTACTTTGTGTTATTTTGACCATCGACAAACTGATTACCGTTCAATTAAAGAAAACCTGAAAATAATACTTTACAAAGATAAAAAGCCACCAAAGAGATAATAATAGACCATATAGGAACAAGGGTGGTTGAGGAC
>JAHPZR010033277.1:5000-23325 GCA_019787425.1 Platygyra sinensis | reverse complement strand
CAAAACTGCGCGCGTTGCGTAAAAGATTTGAAGGATAATAAACACGATAGTCTCCATTTGGGGCGAAAATATTTAACAATTATCCTGCGAAATCGCGCGGAATATCGTCTGATACTTAGCCGACGAGGCTGTAGGCCGAGTCGGCTAAAATCAGACGATAATCCTCGAGATTGAGCAGGATAATTGTTTTATTATTCAACAAATTGATAACAAAATCGATTTCCAAGCTCGTAACATTTTTAAACCTTTCTGTCGACATTTTTTCACTTCACTTTTTTTCCCACGTACGAAGCTACGTATATCGCCGGATATCTGTTACCTACGGATGACGGATATCGAGAGCATCATGACCATATTTGGATAGTGTTACAATTTGTTGAATAATAATCTCGGATACTTGTCCTTGGACATTATCTGTCCCTCGAAGCTCACAGTTTTCCTCGAGCTACGCTCTCGGAAAACTGTTCGCTTCTCGGAACAGATAATGTCCGCGGACAAATATCCGAGCATATTTTCGCGCCAAATGAAGACTATTGTTTATATAACCCATTTTAGGCCTCTAATATTAGTACACTTCCTCTCTTTTCATTTCTTTTCTAGCTGCACTTATAGTTTTGGACTTTTGGGGTGTTACGTTAGAAGTGTCCCCGTGATCAAGGCTTCATCATGGTGACTAACATGGCGGTCCGGTCGAATTACGAGAGCTCTCTGACAATTTACTTCATATTATGCTTAATCCTTGCTCGAGTCTCGAAGTTTTACCCTCAAGAAAACAAATATTCTTCCTGTTCTTATGACAATAATGGACGCAAATGAGATATTATTTTACATGCAGCAAATTCAATAAAATCAAAGGTATAGAGACAGCCATGGAGGTGGATTAGCGGTTTACATCTCGGAACATTTGAGCTTTACCCAGTGACGATCATAATAAATCTCGTACTTGATCTGGAAGCAATTTGGTTTGAATTTTGCACACCGAAATCAAAGAAGCCGAGTTCAGATATCCCTGCTTTTAATTCAAGTTTAGAGAAGACCCTGAACAACCTTAGGAGTATCGGTGTAGAAACTTTACTTTTGGAGGACTGAAACGTTGACTTCTCAAAAACAACATTAACTATTTAAATCCTTCAGCAGATAACCAAGTCCTTTTGCCTAAAACAGTTTATCAAAGGATCTACAAGGGTAACAAGAGTAAATATGACTTTCTCCTCGAAGAGGCCTCCTCCAGTTTTGTATCAAAAGAATTGCTCAAAATGAGGTGAACTAAAGCTACTGGTCTCGATGGAATTCCTGCTCAAGTATTTAAGATGCAGCAAATGTAATATCAAGACCTATTGCCTACCTTATAAGTTCATCCATTTCTACAGCTAAAGGGACTATGAGAAACCATGCAAGACAAGTAATTTTCAAAGAATGTCGCACAATTTCAGTTAGATCTGGTATAACAGCAAACATGATGTAACATTTAGCTATTCATTTTTAACCTATATTTAGACATACATACATACATACACTTTATTTAATTTCTTTATACAACTTATAAAAATCTGAGAAAACGTTCCTCTTACCTTGGTATGACTTAGTTGTAGAATGAACAGATAACCTTTGGTGGAACAGCCTCAGTTCAACTGAACAGATCATTTTGTTGCAGGGATTTTTAATTATCGTCTGCAAGCAGAGCGATACAAGATGAAGCAAAAAGAGATAAAAGCGGCTCTGCTCGTAGGGTGATTGTGAATACATCCTTTTGAACTGCAGTGAACAATGTGGCAATGAAAAGGCTGGATTCAGTATAATTTTGCCTGTCAATTTAAGTGTATCTTGCGTATAAAGACAAACAAAGGTACAGAGCAACAGTGGAATAACAGTGACACGGACTAATTACAGAATCCCAGTGGTTAGTCTGGTTATGGAGTTCAAGCGCCTTGAATAAGCGCCGTGGGGAATGGTTAAGAAGAGGGACAAAGTTGTTTTTGAACATTTTTATTCAATTTTTTGGCCTTAAAAATGTCAGTTATTTTTTAGAGGTAATTCATTCAAAGAGTATAAATGAAAAAAAAAAAAACCCAAGACTGTGCATGGTTGAGGACCTTTCAACAAAAATATTTTCATCCTTGTTTGCCCCTTTGACGTTTGCCGGTCTTCAAAACCATTTCCCTTATAACTATGTCCTTACAAAGTTCATTTACTCTTTCACCTCACTTCAATGACTGTTTGCTCAAAATGATTATTTGGTACTCTACGATAATATCATTCTTTCTCAGAGAGAAATCGTTTTGCTTTTTTGAAACTTACACGAGGTGATTTTTGGGGTTCGGCGTATGTCCAAGATTTGGTAAGAGAATAAAGCAACTCAGTCTTTCTTCAGTTTTCTCGATGAACCACATCTGGATCAGCAATCAAAAGTCTAATATGGATCAGCGGAATGACTGATGCCAAAATTTCGCGAAAGATATCGACGGCCGGATTTAAACATTTGAACGTCAAATTTATCATTGGGGTCGAAGGTCAACTAATTTTCAAAGAAAATCACCCAATTTAAGTTAGATCGGTCCGGCATTATATTTAACATGACGTATGCGTCACCGTTTTACTCAAACCCTTATATCAGACAACATATAAGAATCTGGGGAAACGTTCTCTTACCTTGGTCTGACTAGATTGTAGTATTGGGAGAGAAATTGTTTGGTGGAAAGACCTTAGTCCAAGTGAAGGTGTTATTGTTAATATATCTCCAACTGAACTGCGGTGAAGGCTGGATGAATTACTTTGTATGCCAAATTAAATGGACTTTGTAAAGACAAACACTGAGATTGGACATGAACGATTTTGGCTGCTTTGAGACCTTTGAGTAGTAGAACGCTCAAGAATGGGACGTGGCATTATATACTAAAGATTCTGATAATTCACTCGCCGACTGAGCTGATCATATTTTAACTGATCGTTTTGCCCAAGCAAAAGAAAGAGTTGCCCAGAACGAATGAGTCCTTTCTAGATCCATTGATCAGTCGTTGGTGAGCTCCACGATATACTTAGAAACTTATTCGAAATATTATAGTTTAAAATAGATCAATGCTTAAACTATTATTGCAAAAGCGTTTTCGTATGCAAGAATTCGATTGTCTGCCTTTAATTTATGCGAGTCATGCATACTAATCAAATCCCTGTGCATTTTCTTAAATGTATTAATGCCTTTGTCCAGGGCTTAATTGTTTTTAAATTAACAAAATGAATATTCTATCTTGAAGTTATCATTGTACGGAAACACTTTGAGAGCACTGGACGTCACGGAACGAAGCTAGCAATGAAACTACCAGGTAAAATCTAAGTAAATCTAACACCTTTCTGTTAAAGCTGAGATTTTGTGCACATTACAAACGGAGCTGTTGATTTGACGACGTCAGTGGATATCGTGGGATTACTGTAATTCCACAATATTCACTGACACCATCAAACCAACAGACAGACTTTGGTCTGAAAGAAGTTCTATCAGACCGAAGTGATTTATAGTTTTGAGTTCAATGCAAACAGATTGATCAGTGTCAGTTTACGGAACCAGATAACTGGTGAAAGTGAGTTTCGGAGTAGAGTAGCATTTCTCATCGGTTGCTTGTTGTTACAACTCAGATATCCAGCAGTTTCAACTCAGTGAACTAGACTTGAAATTATCTGAAATAATAGGCATAACTTCTTTGATCTTTTATTCGACAATGACTTGCTCTTACTGACTGTCCTTAATCACATTGAAAGTAAAAAGAAAGAAAAAGGAAATTTAAACAGAAGTATAGCAATCAATGGCAGCAAAATGAGAACAGATTCTTGCAAATAGCTTATAACAGACAATAAGTATGGTCCGTTGAGTCTCTCCAACTTAGGAACCCGGGCAGCTTATGCAAATAGCTTACATAAGTAAAATGAAATATGCGTCACGTCTCTATAGAGGCCAGAGGGGGTTTTCGACTTAACGCGGTGAGATGCATTAAAATAACAGAAATTCTCCTTTTCACTTGAAGACTAATGCAAAAACTGAAAATATAATGATAGTTTCCTTTCCGGCTCCTTTCGCGATTTTTGGTGAACGAACCGTAAACTTGTAAGCCCCCTCCCTCCTACTACCCCCGGTTAAAGGCCCATCTACCTGTAAAACAAACAAATACGTAATGGTTATAGGACTGAGTGGAGTCACACTGATAACACACTGAATCGGACTGCCCCGAAGCGGAAGTCCGATTTTTTTTTATCACGAGTATGAGTACAGACAAATTTCGATAGATTAAAATTCAGTTTAAGACAATAGACCTCAGCACGAGGCTCCAGGGAATAACTACAGAGTTTAAGGAATTTATTCCCCAGAGCCTCGTGCTGAGGTCTATTGTGTTAGACTGAATTTCAATATATCGACATTGGTCTATTGGCGACACGAATCTTGTTAACAATTAATCATTATAATTACAATTTCCCAGAAAAAAAGAATAGCCAAGTTATAGAACAAAGGGAAAATTTGAATTCAAAGACTGACAAAGTAGGCGTAAATTGTTGGTGATTGAAACCAAGGTTGTGATTGGTTGATTTAAACTACAACTTTGAATGTGATTGGCTTATTGAACTAACCGATAACAAACCGTCCAATAACAAACTTGGCAAGTGAATTAGTGCAAATAGGAGTTTTTTTTAACTAATCATAGTCGAGGAATTGTAATTTTTATGACTAAACAGATTAGAACAGATCAAATCTGCGACTGTCATCTTATTCGGTCAACCAGTATTTTTTAAATTTCAATAAAATTCGGGTCCATCCATGATAAAACATCGGCAGCATGAATTTATGCGATGTAACATTTTGCAGGTTAAAATCAAGATCTAAGTGATATGGAGGAGTACACAGCCTGGGTAGAGCTACAGACAATATCTGAGGAAGAACTGAATGAAAGAAAAGGTCAGTAGTGATAGAATAATTGCATTAACATGAGAACACAGTCAAGAAAACGTGTGCAGCGGAATACAAAAACTGCGATTCATTGTATTCACAGTCATAACACCAGAAACAGAAACGATCTTCACTTACCAGCCCCTAAATTAAGTCTACTAGAGGAAAAACACTTTTAGGTATTCAGGCGCGGTTCTTTTTTAATAAATTACCTAGAACATTGAAAGGAGCTACATCACTCTCCAATAGGCTAGTTTCGAATTGTGCTGCAACAAAAGAACAGAGTCGAGGTTCAGGGGAACAATTTGCATTTTCCTTTGTTTTGAACAATACAAAATGCTAATTATTCCCCTGAACCTCGACTCTGTTCTTTTGTTTCTGCACGATTCGAAACTAGCCTATTTTAAGAACCTTCTTACACAATATTTTACTAGATGAGATATTGTATATTTTATTCGTTTTTGATTATCGTTATCTAGTTTTTATTTGTTCTACGTACACGATTGTTGTCTTTTTATCTTGTAGTAGTTTCCAGCCTTGTGGTAGTTTTTATTTATTCTGTAGTAGTCATTAATTACGCAGGGCCCCTATTGATACCAGCCTAGTCCTGAAAGGGCCACCCCGCTTAAATAAAGATGACTTGACTTGACTTGACAACTGGAGCAACAACTACTCAGTTTAACTCAACAGCAGCTGAGTGATAATTCGTATCAACTCATGAAATAGAATGAATTGGTGAAAAAGCTTCTAAATTTATCATTCTCAGTACACTACATGAATCCCTCGAGTCCACCTGATTACTGCTCATAAAACTGAAGTCCTTGTTTAATTTCTGTTTGTTTTTATGCCTGACTAGCTTTTGAAGATTCCCTAAGAAAGACGATAAAGGAAGGCAATTTTGACAAGATCAGTGCTCAACTTACACCAAGGGCCTTGACGAAGTGCAATACAAATGCTTTGCTAATGGCAATGGAGGTAACCAGATATATTATACGTTGGTCTACATTCATGATGAATTTGAAAATCAGTTAATTTGCCAGTGTGAATTCGAAAATCTAAAATTCGAGCGTAAGCCCTTTCGCCCGAGAAACTAGTGGTTTCAAATTTGTCATGGTTAACCATTACACCCTCTTTTTATAGAAATACATTTTAAAAGAATATCAAGGCTGAAATTTGAGAAATTTTAAGACCATTTTGAGATTAAACCCAGTGGTGAGATTTTGAGAAGAAAACAATTTAGTGTAATGAAAATTTGTTAATACAATTATATGTTTTTAACTAAACCGTATAAAATTCGCCCTTTTTAAATGGCAAACCAGAAAAACGAAAGTCGTATGTTTGATGTTAATAACATTTCAGTTGGTGTTAAGGTGCGTACAATCTCTCTTTGCAGATGAATTTCGAACTTTGCCGTTTAGCAAACAAGAAAGGGCCGGACGAAGAAGAGTTTACTAAGCTGGCTGGCTCTTTGGATGAGTTCATTTTTTGCCTTTTTGATCCTCTGAAAACAGGAGGACGGATTCGTGACGTTTTCTTGAAAGCATCGATTGATCACGTCATGGATGCTGCGATAGAGTTCAAGCAAATGAAAGTGAGTGGCTGTCATTAATTCAGTCCAAATGGTTAATTTTCCTGATTTCTCTTTTAAAATTTTTTGTAGTCGCTGTTCTATTTGCAACGGATCTGATTTTTTTTACTAACGTTCATGATTACTTGTCAATAAACCTCAGTTTTTTCCCATTCTATCAATTATTGTAACCTTTTTTCTTCATTGGATGCATCTGTCACAAAATCAAAAATAGCATTTATTACAATAATACGAGGATCATACTAAAGAGAGAAAGAGGATGTTAACGAGTTACGTAAATAATGTGAACATTTCAGTGTAATCTTAATGAAATAATGGCTTAAGGTGGCTCAAAACAGTTTCCAGCACTTTCTAAAACGTAGATTTTGATGGGTCATTATGACCACTCTTTATCAGTTGATGCTGCAATCATGGTACCAAACAACTGCCCAATCATTGGTGAACACGTTGGTATTATTTTCGTGACACAATAGGTTACCAGAGCAACACTATGGCCTGCTAAAAACACCCTTAAATTCAGCTTTAAGCGCTTATATTTCAAAAAAGGCACGGTGAAATTTTTTCTTATTATAGAATTTTGATAGGCAGGATGAGATGCAATTTTTAGCAAAGTTTAAAAAATTCTGTACATGGGGTTCAGAGCCACCTTAAATTTTGGAAAATTTAAGGTGGCTCTGACATTTTTCCGAAAAAAAGGATATTTCTGCACGGGTTTCCTTCAAATTCACCTTTACACAAAGAAGAGCAAACACATTTATAAAGAGCTAAAAACTGCATCATTTAAATCATTGCATTAGCGCTTTAAGCGTCTCTGACAACCTGCCTCTGGTTCAGCTAAAATACGTCTAAATACCTATTGCTCACCATCACAAATCTAATGACGTGTTGAACAGGCTACTACGCCATCTGCAGGTACATGTTTGAGGTAGATTTCGGCAAAATTTTCGACAGATAACAACTACTTTTTCAGCTGGAAGACGTTAACAGTTACTTGTTAGCAATGTGTTGTTATTCTGGTATTCCTAGTTTAAGTGCAGGTTTTCTTTCAGTTTTTTTCTCACCCAGTTGTAAACAACCTGATGACGGAAAAATGGCATGGTGAATTAGGAGAAATGAAGAAATGTTCTTGGTTGACCATAGAGCGATGGACATGGGCGTTCTTAAACATCTGGTGTCTGTTTGATTGTGTGTTTTTTCCATTACTCTTCATTGTATTTGGCGGTTATCAATTTGTCAGCAAAAAGACGAGGAATAGAAAAAGTAAGTCTGAGTCTATTCGTTTGTTATTTTGTGGTAAACCGGTGTGAAATTTCAACTTTTTATCCTAAATTATGATCATTCTGTGTGCTGATGATAGCATTTTTATCTATAATAAAATGTATTGTAGCTTGTCTCACGATGTAGTCACTTGAGATGTAGTCTTCTTCAGGCGATAAGGTCGACTGAATACACGGCATCATTTAGATCACGAAGGTCGGCTGTGATTGGTGCATTTCAATCCTCCCACTGTCCCATTGTTCCAGCGAGTATAGCTGTTCCCTCAGCAGTACGCTGTTGTACCGTTTTTCTGTGGTTGTGCTTTTGATCGTGGGCATCCACTTTTCAGGAATTTCAATCCCAGTATACTTATTGATGTTATTAGGGTGAGGTCTTATGTGGATAGCTTCCTTGCCCCTATGTGTGTACCAGTGAGGATCTCGATCAGTAAACTTGACCCCGTTTCAAATCGGATGGTGGCCAGTCTCGTGGGCGTGTTCAGAAACGGCAGACGTCTGGTTATGGGCTAGTCGTATATCCCTGTCGTGTTCTTTGATCCTTTTCTGCATAGGCCTACCTGTTTTTCTGATGTAGAATTTGTCCCCCCCCCCAGGGAATCCTGTAGACTACATCATCCTGTTTAGCTGGGTTGACGGTGTCCTTTGGTCGCACTAAGTGTGACCGAAGTGTCCTGTCAAACTTGAAGACGGTGCGAATTCCTTGTCGTTCTAGGCAGCGGCAGAGAGGCTCCGATACCACTTGGACGGCGGTGGATTTGAACTCTGCCACGGGCTCTCTTCTTGGGGCGGTTCTTGTCTTTGTGATGCTCTGCACAAAAGAGGAGGGATATCCGTTAGAAACAAGCACAGATAACAGGTGTTTCTTACTGACGGTTTGGTCACGAGACGCTCAGCCCGGTCGTAAAGACACTTCACAATACCGCACCAGTTTATTGACTGAGGGTGATGTGAATCATACACTAGGTAGTGATCACTGTGTGTTGGCTTTATGTAGACACAGGTGGTAAGGCCGCCATTTACATCTCAAGTGACTACATCGTGAGATAAACGATAATACGCTTCATTATTGCATTTACCACAATGAACAACAGAAAAATTTTCCTCAGCATTTATATTTTTTGTTAAGTCTTAGGTATCTGTAAGCTAGTCCTTTACAAAAGCCATATTAGCTTTCCTATGCGTCCTTGCCTTATAAGCCTATACATTGATATTCTGTAAATTTGCTCATGAATGGCAAAAAATAAAATACAATGAATAAAACAAACAAATAAAACAGCCCTGTCGAAAACCAACCATCTCTTACCTTGGTTAACAAAAGTCAAAGATCAGAAGTTTATATATTTTAATTTGTTTAAATTTCATTTGTAATTCTTCTCTTCCTTTTTATTTCTTTTCACAAAACAAGACGGTTACATCAACAAAAGTGGAATGTATGGTAAGTTTAGTTTATTCATCGTCCCTTTCCACGATTCACTTTCCTCATTTACATAACCATATAATCCAACATGTATGCGACGCAATTGCGAGCAATTTTGCTGCCCAACGTTGGATTACAGCTGTAATCGTAAAAAGGAACTATTGACCAATCTTACCTGAACATATTCTTATTTTCTTGCAGGGACTTATCTCAAGTACTTTACTACTCCTTATTTTGTCTTTGTTCGTGACACGCTAAGCTTCCTGGTCCACCTTGGACTCCATTTCGCCATCTGTCTTGCGCCGTCCAGCATTTCGTTCACCAGACTTGAGTGGGCCGTTTGGGTATTTTACATGGGTCGTGTACTGATGGAGAGTAAGCAGCTAAGTGGAATTAAAGTTCTTCAGCAACGGAAGAAAACAGAAATTCAGCGAGAGAAGAATCTAGATGGTAGTGTGGAAGTAATGTACGAACCTCCTAAAAGCAGTGTTCCAATAAAACAAACAACCTCGTTTTCGAAGAAATTCGGTAAATATCTCAGGTAAATACATTACAAATCGGTTTGTAATAATAGCACTCCGGCTAGCCTATTGGTTAGTAATGGGAATGATAACATCGTGGTACTGTTCCTATCACAAGATTCTCTTTGGCGTTCTGAGAGGAAAAAAGCGTCTGGTTTTCTTTCGACCACAAGCCACTTTGCCCGGCGCTATAAACTTGTTACCGAATCATACATGATTGGGACATCAAAATAACAACGCGAAAAGCTCCCGGGCAACGTGCTCAACTGAGTTATTGTTTGTTTTGTGTTACCAACACGTTGAAGAAGAATGTAAGATCTCCTTCGGTAGCTTTACTTTAAGAATGTCTTGAAGTGACAAGAAATTATATAAACATTACAAACCTTGTACAAGACTATACTTGGTGAAGAATATGAAAACGTGAGGTATTTTTGTGGTAGACCCTGCTGTAATGATCTTATTTGTAATTTGGTTTAGTCAGTTTATAACCTTCGTTCTTTCAGTGATCGATGGAACGTGCTGGACCTCACCACACTCATCATATACCTTGTCATTTTTGTATTGAGGATGATCACTTGGGCTGTGTCTGACGCTGTGATAAACAACAGAACCCTCGTCGTTACTGGCTACCTATACGGCCTCAACACCATATTCCTCACTTTCCGAACCTTTGGTCACGTGATGGAGACAACGAGAGGAGTGGGTTCCATTCAAATTGCATTGTTTCACATCCTGGAGGACGTTGCTACCATATTCTGGCAGTTTATAGCAGCTATACTAGCATTTTCAATTGCTATAACTAAAGTGTATGTTGCAGAAAAATCCTACCTTGTCAAACACGACAACGACAAAAGCCTGTAAGTGATAATCAGCAAACTCTGCAGTTTTCAAGACAATTTTACTGTTTTCAGTATCTCATACCCATGAAACGAAGTTTCCTCGGACATAAATGCTACTTGTTTTTACCATCATAACAACTTTAAGTTTATGTACAATCATTTTACTTCTATCTCATTAAACTCTGGAGAAAGTAAGCGTCGATTTGATTTGTGAGATTTCAGTTTGTCTGTGTTGAGTTCACGAAGAATTCAGTTATGTGTTTTCTTCGATTGCAATCGAGGCAATAAATAAGGTGAGGCAGGAGCTTGATATAGACGTTTTCAATTTCGTTCGCTATCACTAATGAAGGCGTTTTATATATTTCGTTTCAGTGCCTGCGGTACAGTTGGAATTTCCTGGTATGGTTTACCAACATTCAACATTGTTTACAACGGTTCGCACTATTACACAAGTCTTTCAACGCATTGAATTGATTTGGGTCGCCAAGCAAAAAAAACGTTGCAGGACGACCCAAAAAGTGGCCACGCATAATACATCTAACGTTTAAGAGGATTGTAGTTATTATTTCATCAACACCATAGTCCTCAAGTTGATTAACCTTTAGGGTTGAGATAGAATCATCTGATAAGGTGTGTTATCTCTTTGCTGCAAGTCGAGTCGAATGTAGCTGAGTTTCAAATGCCGAGTTTTCTGTATGATTTTTTTTTGTATGCGGCACCTGTTCCAATAGTAATTCAGCTGCTGTGATAAAATTAACGAACTCAGGCACGCGCGGGGGCTTAACAACTATTATAATCCCAGGAGGACAATATGTTTTATTTGGGCCTTCAGGAGCCTGCATGAACAATAGGCCTTATCACGGTTTCCGACGCCACCTTGACGGGTAGGTAAAGCGGTGAGAAATTACAGTGTTTGTATGGGAATCCGATGGCGAATACCTTTTTCCAAAATTGAATTTTTCACAATTTGCGCCAGAGATACTCGCGAGAATGTCAACCATTTTATTAAACGTATTTTTTTTTTTAAAAAAATGATTTTTTTAAACTTTTATTTAGTTGGTGGACGATAGCCAGACACCTTATATGGTCTTTGCTTGGAATTGTTGAGTTGGATCCACTGGAGTCGATTGATCAGCCATCAGTGACTGTGGGTTATGCATTATATGGCGCTTTCCTTATCATGGGAGTCATCCTTCTTATTAAC
Organism: Platygyra sinensis; assembly: GCA_019787425.1. Taxonomy (NCBI): domain Eukaryota; kingdom Metazoa; phylum Cnidaria; class Anthozoa; order Scleractinia; family Merulinidae; genus Platygyra; species Platygyra sinensis. The sequence continues at coordinate 11,549 of JAHPZR010033277.1, read as the reverse complement.
ATGATGATAGCACTGTTGTCCAACACTTACACACGAGTTCAAGTAAGACACTTTGCTTCATTCTCTTCGCTCCTCTTCAGCATAAACCTTTTTCAGTGAGTCAGTCAGTTAAGTGCGCCATCCTCGTTGTTTTATTTGGTGCTTTTTTGTTTGTTTGATTGGTTGCTTATTTTCGTATTTTGCTGGACCTATGTTTGTTCGTTTGAGACAAGAATGTCTTTAGAGGATCAACAACATCAACAACCGCAATAATAGGAACCTGTCAAAAGCAAATCAGTATCAGAAACATGTCCATGGTACTTTTATTCTTTTAAAAATAGGGTGTTGCTTAGAGTACTGTTAGTTTGCAAACCTGCTCAGAATCTTCGTTTTGTTAATGATAACTTGCTAATTTATGTCATTGTTGACGACAACACCAAGTGACAATTCTTAGTTCTGCACAATTTGTCTGCTTTGAAGGAAAATTCATTGAAAGAGTGGTCAATCAAGAAAGCAATTAGAATACAGACATACAGCACCTATGACCCCATCCCTGTTCCTTTCAATCTCATCTCAAGTCTTCTGCTGGGCCTGCGTTCGATGTGGCGATGTTTGTGCTGCTGTCTCGATCGTAAGAATGGAAATGTAAGTAATGAACTGGACTTAAATGAACTGAGTACTTTGGTTAACGGACACAACGATGAACTGCAAAAACAAACTTTGTTAAAAAAGGGTTCATTGAACAAGAACGCCGCTGACACTCAGGTATCACTTGCTAATCTAAGCGCTGGGGTGAGATTTAAGTAAAAACCAGAAGTGATTTCATTCAGAACGATGAGAAGGGAATTAAGAAGGGAGTCCTCCTGAAGATCCCTTGAATCTAGAGATAATCTATAAACTAGTCTTCCAGATTACATGTATCAAAAAAGTGCTTTTCATTTGAGTCCTCAACCACCCTTGTTCCTATATGGTCTATTATTATCTCTTTGGTGGCTTTTTATCTTTGTAAAGTATTATTTTCAGGTTTTCTTTAATTGAACGGTAATCAGTTTGTCGATGGTCAAAATAACACAAAGTACCGTGACTGACTTTCTTCAAAACATTGGAATGATGTACCCGGGAGTAAAGCAAGAACCAATTGTGACTCGGTCGTACTCTTTCTTCCGCCCTTTGCATCAGCTACACTGATGTCTTTACTTCGAGTTTGATTCATGGGTTTGTCTGTTTGGTTTGTGATTGGCCAGATTACTTTAGTTTTATGACACTCAATGGAAACCACTTTATTGAGAGTGGTATATAGGCGTTTTCAGGGTTAGACACTTTATTTTGAGAGCACTCGCCATTCGGGCGAGTGACCCTCAAAATGCACTCGCCCGGACCAGTTTCACTCGCCCAAAAATTTACCCCCCCCCACCCGTTCCAACCCCCGCGTCTTTCCAACCATTTTAGTCATCCTTTATTCCTTGGACTGATCACAGGTAGCTTTCGGGGCTTTTCCTTCCTTTTTCTCTTCGACTACTTTGGAGACTCCTGAAATATATATCCACATTTATTATTTTGTACGCGATCAGTTTACGGGAGAACACGCAATGATCATAAAACTGGAAAGTACGGAAAACAATTCGCTTGCAACGTCATAGAGCACTATGGCAGACCGAGGATTATTTCCTCAATGAAAATTCTATTTAAAGACCTTAAATCCCAAGGAAACACGAAACGTGTCTGTTCTTCTCAGGAGCGGTCTCTATTTTAGGCGCCATATCTACCTGATCACCGATGGCTCGATAGTGACCTGCAGTATTACTTTGTACAAGTAGATGCGATATGTAATTATCACTAGAGGGAAGCCATATTGTTTAGCCGAATTGTAGTATGTCACTTACCTTTCGGAATACAAAACTTTGTAAAATAAGAAATGGTAAGTTTATGTTTCGGAATTTTCTTGCCAAAATGGAGTGTAAAAACATTATTTTGATATTTAAATAATTTCTTGGTGACAAAATTAGCACTCGCCAAATGGGCAAGTGATCGAGAATTTGCACTCGCCCGACACTTTTCACACTCGCCTGGGCGAGCGGGCGAGTGCTAATGTCCGACACTGCCGTTTTGCGAATTTTCTGTACTCTAGCAAGAGTCAAGGCCGAACGATAATCACGTTTTGTACCAACCTTCTCAAGAAATTAAGTTGTATAAAACTCATCGAGTAATCACTGAAATTAATTGTATAACTGAACGCAAATTTTCATTTAGAGGAACCTTACAGGGCGAACTCAAAGATCACGCCTGGAGGAAAAGATGCTACAATTGAACGTGAAGGATTTTAGTTGATAACATTGGTTTGCTTTTTTTGTACTTCCGCTTTCGCGGGTTTGCTCCATCACAGGAATAAGGTAGGGTTAGGGTTAAAGGTCAGGGGAAAAACGGTTTTCAACGTCAGAAAAAAGTCGATCAGAGAATTTTAATTTGAGTTAGGAAAAAATGCTTTTATGACGGTAAAAATTAAATTTATTTAATACGGCCGATTTAATACCATTAATGGCTGGAAGGAAACATTTGGGGTCTTGTGATCTCAACTATGTTTTTCCGTAATGAAGAATGAAAATTTGTTGAAACTTATCACCCGTAATGAATGGGTGAAAGGAGAGCCGTAAGGGAAAGCATGAAAGCGCTACTACGTCTGACATTTTGTTATTTTATTTGGTCAGGGAAATTGTTTTTTTTCTTAAACCAGGAAATTCGGGAAGTGTAAAAAAGTACGTTATGTCTGTAGCAAACCATGATAAGTTCGCACTTGCTAATTGTTTAACTTACTTTACAGAAAGAGTCTTTGGATTTGGCTGTTAAAAGTCTCCAAGTTAACTACTTCGCGACTTATGGGTACACGTTTCCTCTACAGGTAGCTAATATATAAGGGGTGGTGCATGCCAACGAAAAAACAGGTTTATCTACTGAATTAATCGTGGTAAATGCAATAATGAAGCGTATTATCGTTTATCTCACGATGTAGTCACTTGGGATGTAAATGGCTGCCTTACCACCTGTGTCTACAGAAAGCCAGCATACAGTGATCAGTACCTAGTGTATGATTCACATCACCCACAGTCAGTAAAGTGCGGTATTGTGAAGTGTCCGTACGACCGGGCTGAGGGTCTCGTGACCAAACCGTCAGTAACAAACACTTGTTATCTGTGCTTGTTTCTAACGGATATCCCTCCTCTTTTGTGCAGAACATCACAAAGACAAGAACCGCCCCCAGAAGAGAGCCCGTGGCAGAGTTTAGATCCACCGCCGTCCAAGGGGTATCGGAGCCTCTCTACCGCTGCCTAGAACAACAAGGAATTCGCACCGTCTTCAAGTTTGACAGGACACTTCATTCACACTTAGTGCGACCAAAGGAAACCGTCAACCCAGCTAAACAAGATGGTGAAGTCTGCAGGATTCCCTGCGAGTGCGGCAAATTCTACATCGGGGAAACAGATAGGCCTATGCAGGAAAGGATCAAAGAACAGGGATATACGACTCGCCCATAACCAGACGTCTGCCGTTTCTGAACACGCCCACGAGACTGGCCACTATCCGATTTGGAACGGGATCAAGTTTACTGATCGAGATCCTCGCTGGTACACACATAGGGTCAAGGAAGCTATCCACATAAGACCTCACCCTAATAACATCAATAAGTATACTGGGATGTCAACGATCAAAAGCGCAACCACAGAAAAACGGTACAACAGCGTACTGCTGAGGGAACAGCTATACTCGCCTGAACAATGGGACAGTGGGAGGATCGAAATGTACCAATCACAGCCTACCTTCGTGATATAAATGGTGCCGTGTAATCAGTCGACCTTATCGCCTGAAGAACACTACATCTCAAGTGACTACATCGTGAGACAAGCTACAATACATTTTATTATAGATAAAAATGCTATCATCAGCACACAGAATGATCATAATTTAGGATAAAAAGTTGAAATTTCACACCGGTTTACCACAAAATAACAAACGAATAGACTCAGACTTACTTTTTCTATTCCTCGTCTTTTTGCTGACAAATTGATAACCACCAAATACAATGAAGAGTAATGGAAAAAACACACAATCAAACAGGCACCAGATGTTTAAGAACGCCCATGTCCATCGCTCTATGGTCAACCAAGAACATTTCTTCATTTCTCCTAATTCACCATGCCATTTTTCCGTCATCAGGTTGTTTACAACTGGGTGAGAAAAAAACTGAAAGAAAACCTGTACTTAAACTAGGAATACCAGAATAACAGCACATTGCTAACAACTAACTGTTAACGTCTTCCAGCTGAAAAAGTAGCTGTTATCTGTCGAAATCTACCTCAAACATGTACCTTCAGATGGCGTAGTAGCCTGTTCAACACATTAGATTTGTGGCATGGTGAGCAATAGGTATTTAGACGTATTTTAGCTGAACCAGTATGATCCTCGTATTATAGCAATAAATGCTATTTTTGATTTTGTGACAGATATATTCAGTGAAGAAAAAAAGGTTACAATAATTGATAAAATGGGAAAAAACTGATGTTTATTGAGAAGTAATCATGAACGTTAGTAAAAAAATCAGATCTGTTGCAAACAGAACAGCGACTAGAAAAGATCAGGAAAAATTAATAAATCAGGAAAATTAAACAATTAGACTGAATTAATGACAGCCACTCACTTTCATTTGCTTGAACTCTATCGCAGCATCCATGACGTGATCAATCGATGCTTTCAAGAAAACGTCACGAATCCGTCCTCCTGTTTTCAGAGGATCAAAAAGGCAAAAAATGAACTCATCCAAAGAGCCAGCCAGCTTAGTAAACTCTTCTTCGTCCGGCCCTTTCTTGTTTGCTAAACGGCAAAGTTCGAAATTCATCTGCAAAGAGATTGTACGCACCTTAACACCAACTGAAATGTTATTAGCATCAAACATACGACATTCGTTTTTCTGGTTTGCCATTTAAAAAAAGAGGCGAATTTTATACGGTTTAGTTAAAAACATATGATTGTATTAACAAATTTTCATTACACGAAATTGTTTTCTTTTCAAAATCTCACCACTGGGTTTAATCTCAAAATGGTCTTAAAATTTCTCAAATTTCAGTCTTGATATTCTTTTAAAATGTATTTCTATAAAAAAAGAGGGTGTAATGGTTAACCATGACACATTTTAAACCACTAGTTTCTCTGGCGAAAGGGCTTACGCTCGAACTTCAGATTTTCGAATTCACACTGGCAAATTAACTGATTTTCAAATTCATCATGAACGTAGACCAACGTATATTTGTTTACCTCCATTGCCATTAACAAAGCATTTGTATTGCACTTCGTCAAGGCCCTTGGTGTAAGTTGAGCACTGATCTTGTCAAAATTGCCTTCCTTTATCGTCTTCCTTAGGGAATCTTCAAAAGCTAGTCAGGCATAAAAACAAACATAAATTAAACAAGGACTTCATGTTTATGAGCAGTAATCAGGTGGACCCGAGGGATTCATGTAGTGTACTGAGAATGATAAATTTAGAAGCTTTTTTACCAGTTCATTCTATTTCATAGTTGATACGAATTATCACTCAGCTGCTGTTGAGTTAAACTGAGTAGTTGTTGCTTCAAGTCAAGTCATCTTTATTTAAGAAGGGTGGCCCTTTCAGCGCTAGGCTGGTATCAATTGGGGCCCTGCGTAATTAATGACTACTACAGAATAAATAAAAACTACCACAAAGCTGGAAACTACTACAAGATAGAAAGACAACAATCGTGTACGTAGAACAAATAAAAACTAGATAACGATAATAAAAGCTAATAAAATATACAATATCTCATCTAGTAAACTATTGTGTAAGAAGGTTCTTAAAATTGGAGAGTGATGTAGCTCCTTTCAATGTTCTAGGTAATTTATTAAAAAAGAACCGAGCCTGAATACCTTAAAGTGTTTTTCCTCTAGTAGACTTAATTTAGGGGCTGGTAAGTGAAGATCGTTTCTGTTTCTGGTGTTATGACTGTGAATACAATGAATCGCAGTTTTTGTATTCCGCTGCACATGTTTTCTTGACTGTGTTCTCATGTTAATGCAATTATTCTATCACTACTGACCTTTTCTTTCATTCAGTTCTTCCTCAGATATTGTCTGGAGCTCTACCCAGGCTGTGTACTCCTCCATATCACTTAGATCTTGATTTTAACCTGCAAAATGTTACATCGCATAAATTCATGCTGCCGATGTTTTATCATGGATGGACCCGAATTTTATCGTGAAATCTAAAAAATACTGGCTGACCGAATAAGATGACAGTCGCAGATTTGATCTGTTCTAATCTGTTTAGTCATAAAAATTACAATTCCTCGACTATGATTAGTTTAAAAAAACTCCTATTTGCACTAATTCACTTGTCAAGTTTGTTATTGGACAGTTTGTTATCGGTTAGTTCAATAAGGCAATCACATTCAAAGTTGTAGTTTAAATCAACCAATCACAACCTTGGTTTCAATCACCAACAATTTACGCCTACTTTGTCAGTCTTTGAATTCAAATTTTCCCTTTGTTCTATAACTTGGCTATTCT
>JAHPZR010033275.1:0-27251 GCA_019787425.1 Platygyra sinensis | reverse complement strand
CCAATCGCTAGCGAGCGAAAAGATTTAATGGATATATATACTGAGTTTTAGCTAAGGTCTGAATTAGGGTAGGAAAAATCAGAGTTTGGTTTAAACTGATAGAGAAAGGGTTTCAAGATTCAGACCACATATCCCTACCAAAAACCTAAGGGAGTACTCCCTCTGGAACATTGTATCTTCATGAAGCTTAACTGTTTAACCATTTTTTTCCAAATATCAGTATGTCTCATGTGTCCGTTGAAGTACAATGTGCACCCGAAGTGTGCACGGCAATTCCATTCCTTCCCCATCTCAAAGGTTACTTCACTGAATCGAACTTCTCTATGGTGCCCATACCTGCGAGGGGCACCAACATGGCGGCAGTTAAGTACCAGTAACATCTGTCTCCGAGTTCACCTCCGCATTAGCGCTGTTAAAATACAACCGACCCAGGACAGTTCTCATTGATAGTCCAAAAATATTGGACATCTGTTTGAATAAGCCGTATTCTCGTTATTGAACTGGAACTGACTTGAAATGGAGGCTTATGCGGGCGAATATTATAAAAAGAGATTGATCATTTGCATCTGTCAGAAGTCCGCAGTTCGAAGCTAGTTCCAGGCCACTGCCGTGAATGCAAATATGGTCTACTGCGCATGGGTAACTTACAAACACGTGGGGTCAGTAAGAGCACACACGGGTATTTCTGCGACAGTTGAGTTACCTTAAACTCGTTATCATTGTGCTACGTTAAGGCCGATATAGACAACTTTATGCTAAGGCTACGCAGTACTCAAATGACTGCTGCTATAAAGTGTGTTCATTGTCAGGCGATAGAAAATAAAATCAAAAACCATTCAGCGGATAAAATCAAGAAATTGTGATACTACGAACGATAAATAAAGACAGTTCTCCAAGGTTAAAGATGTATGCGTTGTCCTATATTCGTCGAAATGTTCGGCGCAAAATTATAGAGCCTAACATGCAGCCGCCATGTTGGAGGACTAAGGAGATAAAACAGTGTAAACATCGGGAACTTAGTTTGGGTAACAAGTGACTGGTTATCTGAACCGAACTAAGACATTTACACAAGCACTTAGTCCCAATACTTTACATATTGAACGGCTAAAAATCGTACGTGCATATTTTTCGAGAAACGCGGTCTTAGCATTATGTCACGCACCGCCATAACTCCGAAATTCAAAATGCGATGGTTTCCAAAGGAAAGATATTATTGCGCTGGAAAGTTGTAAACAGATTCAAATTTAGTACCTCTTATGCCTGATGAGGATAAAACCTTTTGTGGCTCTGTAGTTTTGGATGTGATAATTTGATGACGTCACGTGCACACACTCTATAGTTCTTCATTTGACAGTGACCGGTATTCTCAGCGTTTCCAGATCTCTGGGAACAAAATCGACAGACTGGAATAACAGTCGATTGACGTAGAGTCCAGAACAATACACTGGGTACGGTTACTAGTTTCCAATCTATCGCAATCAAGTCTAGTCAAGAGTGAGATCATTGTTCTGTGAAAGCTAAAAGTCTTTCCCAAGGGCACAAAAACGTACCACCTGATTTAAGTCCAATGCAATAGCCATTAAACTTTCTCATCTTTACTTGAATCACTAAACTTCATTGTTTTCTTTTCATGAAATGACAGTGTCACTAAGAGACTAAAAGAAAGACAAGGAGAGCATTTCTACAACATTCATAACACCTGTATTTGACAACTGATATCTAATTTACAATTGGCTGTTAGATTCTCACATTATGTATAGATCACTACTATAAATTAATTCACCTTTCAAGCTTTCTTTTTACACACTTGGATATGTACAATGTTTAAAGACAGCGTAACATTGTGTCCTGGTTAATAAGAACAAAAACAAATCTTAATTCTGTAGGGTACTTTAACCATTCGACTCGATCGCTTTACTGATATTTCCCCAAGTTCCAACGTCGCACCTCTTTCATTCCAAATACGCTCTAAGGAAGTCGTTGTAAGAAATCTTGCCCGTCATGTTTTTATCGTAAAATGAAAAGAGATGGAAGAACTCCTCCTCGTTTAAGTCGATCTTGAATTTTCTCATCATCTGCCTGAACTCAGGAAGTGAACAAGTGCCGTGGCCGCTTTTGTCCAGTGCCTGTGGAGAAAAGTTAACGCGTAATACTTAAGTTACTTTGTGGAATGTACGCGCGAACGATATTTACACACCAGTTGTTGACGTATCAGAAAACGAACGTCTGAGCGAAGCGAACGAGCGAGTTTTCTGATACAAAAACGAGTGCGTAAATACCGTACAGAGCACTTTCCATGCTGAAATTTGTTTATTTTATACTTACTGAGATTTTCATCCTCAACAAGATTTTCACTGTTCATTCGGCAAATGTCAAGTCATGTTTTTATCCCGTTGGAGTGCAAGCACTTTGTCGCTTCTTCAAAAACCTAGTGTACATATTTTTCGCACAGAATGTTTATCTCGTCATCATTCAGAAGACACTAAATCGAGCACGTGACATGAGATCATAAGTCTTACCCTGAATGCTCTTCTCATTTCCTTCCAGTCGCGCCTGACTGGTGCCCGAATAGTGGCCATGAGCTCAATCAAACGGTCACTCATCAATCCTGGGCTCGTCTGAAACACATATCAATTTGATTAACTACAATTTTGAATAGTTAACACTAAAAAACAACGTGAAATTAGACATTCAGTCTGGTATCAAACGGCCTATTTTCTCCACTAACAAAAAACGGAGAGGTATACACACTCGCAGATGGGCATACGAACTGAACGCCTAGATAGGTCCATGTCTGCCCCGAGAGCAGATCTACTAAAGTAATTTTTTAAAGAGCAGCAAAGGGCCAACTCCATGAATAAGCTTCAGAGTAACAGAGAAAAATAAATAAGTGGGCGGTCATACATGAATTGGAAGTTTAGCCTGTAGTAATTGTACTGATGGGAATCGTGTATGGTATGTATTGGAGAGCATTAAAGGAGGGGTTTTGAAGTAAGTGTCGTAACACCAAAATCCAATTAGTCAGTGTCACTCTTGCCTATCACAACGGCAATCCAGTGAGCCAATCACAACTCAAAATAAATACATGTTGTCGACAAAAAGCATGAGTCATGATTGGTTTGGGTTTAACCTCTGATTGGATGACAAAGTGGCGGGAGAATTATTGTAAGCCAATCGCGTAACACAGTAATGCAATAACAAAGTAAATGCGAGGTACTTTTGACCCTAAAGTGAAAACTGTTCTATTCTCACGGCAGAATAGTTAAACATAATCATAATTATACTACTTTATCATTTGATGGTTTTGATGGCGTCTTAAGATAGAGGAGATTTCATTATCGCACAAAACAACTTACTGGCACTCTGGATGGCTGCAGTTTGGGCCTGGCGAGAGAATTGCTATCTTGAGACTTCAGATTTAACACGAAATGTCGCATGAAATCTTTGTAGACGATTCTGAAAATAGAAAGGAAATATACATGCAGTTAATTTAACACTATGACAAAACAATGACAGAAATAAAGCCTCTGTATTTCATGGGAATCTCAGAGGAATTTTCATCTTCCTTCCATTAATGTAAGAGCACAGTTCAATGTAGCGTAGCAAAACCTCGAGAGAAAAGTTTATTTCTTACACTATTTTACTTTGGTCTCAAACTTACTAATAATCTACTGACTCGTCCCCAGTCGTCTGTCTTGCCGAGACACTAGAGTGAGAAAGGAGAGAAGCGCGAGGGATGATGGGAAGGAGGAGAAGAAAGCGAGAGACTCCCCTTTTCCCTCACTCCCATCTTTCCCGCGCGCATCTCCTACGCGCTTCGCTCGTTAATAATATTTACGAGATGGAGACGACTGGGAACGAGTCAGAATATATCAAGACTACAACTAAAAGCAAGTGTGAATCCTCAGCTTGAGTTCTCACAGTTCACATTTCCAAACACCTCAAATTTCGTAGAAAAATACTCTGTGGCTTTTCTGTTATTTAGAAATGAGATGAGGCCACCTCCCGTATCTGATATATCACTTAACAACTTACCCTCCTCTTTCTTCACTGCTGTGTTTCTTCCACAAAGACAGCAGCTCGCTTGGACCAAGATGAATATCATGCTTCCATAAAACATCTTTAAAGAGACAAACACATTACTTTATTTCACTAGAACGTAATTAATATGAATGAAATCAAGTGAACTGCCGATAGCATGAAGTGATGCGAAGATATCGTCGACACAGTTGTGTTTGCTGTCTAAGCAGATCTAAGTGATAAACTTCAGGATTTCGTCAGCTTTATTTATCAAAGGAAAGACTTTTTAAGGGTAGTAACAGCAGTTTCGTGCCACGAGATCTACACAAAACTACCTCTCGAAGAAAAGGGTTTTAAAATTATAAGCTGTTATGAAAGTAAATCGACACTAGGTTTGTAATGTTTAATATTAAATTGTCTTAACACCAAAGTCACACATGTAAGCTGTTTCGTGCTTGGCTACAGTATCTGAAACTTCAAACAAACCTTTGAGTTGTTCAAAGTTCACTGTTCCTTTGTTTCCACTGTCAATGTTACGAAAGGATTTCTGAATGTGCTGCCAGCGACGACAAATCTACAAGTAATAACGGATACTGAATATCTGAGCAATACACTACGACCGAGATGTTTTGTGGAGCAAATAACCCTTATAGAGACAAAAAAAAAACCCAGTAAACTGGATATGAATGATTTCATTCACTCATTGGTTGGATAAAATTGGTGATGATCGTTACTGGTCACCACGTGCACGTGAACAACACGTGTCAAACAAATGATCTTGCACGTCACCTCACTATACAACCAAAAAGTAACTGATCAATTCCAAAACGTAACATACATCAACTGACCCGCTACTATACTGCGAGCAGTCTCTTCCTTTTTCTAGCATGTGATGCGAATACAAGAATACGAAGCAAAAACATCAACTTGCGAGAAGCGTTTCTTTCCCTAAGTTGCACAGTTTTAAGCTGTCCAATCGCGCGGAGGACTTCAGGAGCAAAAGTCAACTGGTCGTGGCCTATACCGCTACACGCTCCTACAACAATTTGTCATAGTTATGAGAAGTAATTACCGCGTCTTTGATATTCCTTTCTACGTCACTAGCTGAGAGGGGCGGAGTCACAGTCTCAGGTGATGGAATCCTGACAGGCGAACGTACAGGGGACACTGCGGGCTCATATGACGCCTGAAACAGATACAGCAAGGTTATAAACGCGAAAATGCATAGTTGAGTTCGAAGTCATCTTCTTAAGGGGAAAACAATAAACTCTTTGACATGATCGGTTTTTCTTCATCCCTCCCCTCCATTCCACCAGTCGAATTCTTCAGCTGACTCCTAAATGATCATTTTGCAGAATGTCACACTAAGACTATCCCTGCCCTATAACATAAATGACTAAATAACAGTATTTATGCAGGCTAAGTTCAACTCTAATATAAATACATAATATTTATGTGAATTACGCCGGCACTAGACGGGCCTCTTTACCTTTCACTCAAATAAATAGCTTAAGCCAAGGCTAAAAGCGGAGATACTGATTTCAAGAAATTAATCCTGCTTGATCCTGCGATCAGTCAAAAACGAATACATGGCGAGCGGTTAGCTTGAAAAGAAAACATGTGACCTAAACCTGAGTTAGTGCCCGGCAGCGCCTTTTAGCCACATTGTCCTTGTGCTTTCTCATAAAAACCTGATGTTGATTATTTACAGAACTTCTAACCGACAAGAAATTTGTCTCGCAAAAGGCGCTACTCAACAGAAACTTAATGCGTCTGTTGAAACTCATGCGCTAGTGAAAACCAGGCTATGGGGATTGCTCGAGCTCTAGCGAGAAATCTTTCCTGATATAATTTCATACCTTTCTATCACGTGACTGTGGTGGCGTTGCAGATGCTGCACGCGACACATCAGGCCGTGAGGAAAATATCTTCAGGAAATCCTTGTAATCTACGGTTCCATCCGGGTTCTTTGGAAGTTTATTCCAAATATAGTGAAACTGATCGCTGGTCATACGGAACGCATGCTCGTTTAGGATTTCATGGAGAGAGCTGGCGTTGACTGTACCGCTGTGACTGGTGTCCTCATCTGTGAACGCCTAACAAATTGTAAAAGAAATGTTAAAAACATATTGTAACTAAACGAATAATATTTAATTTAGAAAAAATCAGTTGTGACGTCAGAAAAAAGAAAATCATTTGAATGTGGTGACATTCTTGGAAAGACCCAGTGAAGATATGAATCACCAAAGAAAAATAAAATAGCAATTATTGAATGAGGCTGAGTAGGATATGAAGAATTCTGCAGATCAAGGAGGGTGTTATCCACAGAGGCCGAAGGCCGAGGTGGATAACACCCTCCGAGATCTGCAGAGTTCTTCATATCCTACGAAAGCCGAATTCAATAATTGCTTTATTATTCATTCAAAATATTTCCCCGTTCTTGAAGGAGTTTCGCCATTTCACTCTTTGTTTTTGCGTTCACCAAAAATAGCACAACCTCGTTCTCAGGTTTTCTCGGTCAACGGTTCAATAATCTGCAGCGGCCTACCCTTTTGACGTCATCGGTTCAATAATTTGCAGCGGGCTGCACTTTTGACGTCATTGGTTCAATGTTTGGTCAACAGCAGCTGGTTATGGAGAATAATGCGTGTGGTTTTAACCAATCAGAAACGAGGAAATATTTTGAATGAATAATATTAGTTATGTGACGCTTTCTCGCGGTATACCATGGAATATCCCACGAGTCACTTGTATTTACTTGGTATATATACTCCTTTTAACTATTTTATGTCACGACATAGAAAATACAGTCACCAGCACAATCAAGGCGACATACACGCAGGGCATGATGGGAAGGTTGGGTGCAACAACGGCTTTCCTGTATTCTGATTGGCTGTTTTTTCCAATGGATGGTATAAACATTTATACATCAATGTGTCTGTTACATAATTATGGTTAATTCCACAAGGTTTTATACCTGAACTTTCCAAAAAGTCAGTAACTGTCCTAGTATGAATACTGATGTCACTAAATAAGAGCTCAAAGTTCTGAAGCTTTCAGACGAATTAAATTGCAAATTAATATTACCCACAACACCACCATGGCAGTTAACCTAATCGAAAGTCACCCAGAAACCCTCTACCCAGAACATAACATAACATGTCATGGGATACAAAAGTTCACCTTAGCAAGGCTGTAAAATCTGGCCACTACAACCTCTCGGACTCTCTTTTCGACCTCGGCTTCACTCATTCCACGTGGTCGCCTCGTGACGTGGTCAGCAGTTCTTTGGCGTTTGTCAGATGAGGGATATAAATTCTCCAGCCACCTGCGACTGGCCTGAGAACAGAACAGAAAACACAGGATTGCATTTTATTGCACGACTCAGTTAGTTTAGAGGGCCATAACTAAAATTGACCAATCAGGTTGCTCTTTTGCCGGTCCCATATTCTCTAAGTATTGGACCGAAATGATCCCACACGACCACTCGAAGATTTTCTGGTAGTTAGACGGCTTACGTTTCTGCAAGAACTTGCTTTCACATTGTCCTTTTCTTCCACCTCTCTTGCCCTTATGTTTTGTTTAATTTCAGTGATCGGACCAGCCGTGCGTATACGACTAGTCGGCTCCCAGTCAGAATTGCGTGCTTGAAGTTTGCGTTGTTTCTCAAGACCTGATCGTGGTATTTTTATCTAAAAATTTTCAGGTTTGCAGTAAATCTCTTATTTACCAAGTTTGCATCGGACCGTGCTAAGAGAATATCGGCTGTCGGTCTTGTTTTTGCACAGGCCACGCTGCGCTAGGTCCGTATTGTCAAGACCTCGGGCCGATGATCTCCCAGTACGGCCCTCACGCTTGATAGATAAGATATACGTAACACCCGAGGACCCGCTGGATAAATCGCATATCCATAGTGACGCTATACCAGGGGGGACGAAGCCACTGGAAGCAGGTTGCTTGATAGATAACTCGTTACTCTTGCGGCTTTGAACCTGTTACATTCTGTCAAGCAAAGTCATAGAAATGACGATCTCAACATCTAACATCTAATCCTAATACTTAGTGTTACTCTAATCTAAAAGTTTCAGAGCGAAACCAAAATGGAAGTAAACAAAAATTTATGAAAAACATCAGATACGATTTCTCATTATCACGCTGTTTCTATACCCTGAGAGGGAAATTGTATAGCAAAAGCAGTGTCCGTTTTTCTCACCTCGGCGTCGGATTTTTGAAAGCTCTTCAGAAAATCATCATAGGATATCAAGCCGCCTTCACCAACATTGACTTTCTTTAGCAGCGCCTGTGGAGGGAACAACAGATTAATAATACAATCCTAACAGCAATCAACAGTCTGGTTCTTAAGTAAACAATGGATTTATTTTACAATAATTCCAACAATCAACAGTCCGGTTCTTAAGTAAACATGACAACCACATGAATACAACAGGATTGAAAGCTTTAATTCAACTGCCAAGAGGCTGTCAGAAGTAGATTCAACAAACCGGCTTAAAGATCAAAATTTTAATGGAATTACACTCCGAAAACAGACACTTTAAATTCAAGGGTAAACTGGATATGTTTTGTTTAGGGATTCCACTTGCTTGTTTTGCCAAGATCATGTCAAAAGTTTGACGACTTCAATCAAGTTTAGCCTATATGCAAATTGCGTGCGCATATTGCCTTACACGAGCTTGCGCATCTTGAAAAGTTCAGCCTAAATTTTTCAAGTTCGTCGTTTGTAATCCATGTTAATCTTCTCCATCCTTGTTCCTTTATGGTTTATTATTATCTCTTTGGTGTTTTTCTATCTAAGTAAACTACTTTTTCAGGTTTCCTTCAATTTAAAGGTAATTTAGCACGTGGACAAAACAACTTTGAACTCTGAAGCTGTGACACTCCGAAGCCTGCACTACGACAAAAACGGCTTTGTTGTACCGTTACGATTCGGTTTAGCGCCCTCCTTTCAGTAAGTGCCCCCTTTCAAATAAGCGTCCCCCTACGAATATTTTTATTAAGAAGCGCCCCCATTCTTATAAGCTCCCCTGTTCCAATAAGCAACCCCATTCTAATAAGCGCCCCTATTTCAATAAGCACCCCCATTCTAATAAGCACCCCCATTCCAATGAGCACCCCCATTCTAAAAAGCTCCCCTGTTCCAATAAGCGCCCCCATTCCAATGAGCACCCCCATTCTAATAAGCTCCCCATTCCAATGAGCAACCCCATTCTGATAAGCTCCCCAATCCAATGAGCACCCCCTTCTAATAAGCTCCCCATTCCAATGAGCACCCCCATTCTAAAAAGCTCCCCTGTTCCAATAAGCGCCCCCATTCCAATGAGCACCCCCATTCTAATAAGCTCCCCATTCCAATGAGCAACCCCATTCTGATAAGCTCCCCAATCCAATGAGCACCCCCTTCTAATAAGCTCCCCATTCCAATGAGCACCCCCATTCTAAATAGCGCTCCATTTCAATGAGCACACCCATTCTAATAAGCGCCCCTGTTCCAATAAACGCCCACATTCTAATAAACCCCCCATTCCAATGAGCACCTCCATTCTGATAAGCTCCTCTGTTCCAATAAGCAACCCCATTCTAATAAGCGCCCCAATTCCAATATTATAATATAATATTACAACGCAGTTAGAGCACGTAGCAACAAAGATTCATCTTCCTTTATTGCTTACACGTGTAATGCCGCATTACAGAATCAGTGGTCTTCGTCTGATTTTCTCAACTATTATGTCCATGCGAGTACATAATTTCTTCAAACGAATAATCCCCATCGGCGTCCAAACCGATTAAAATTCCCTCACGTTAACTGCACATTCACAATACATTTGTTTCTGTTATTGCTCCTTTTTTTTATTAAATACCGTATTAAACTTTTGTTTGGACATTCAGTTGTTTGTCAAAAAAAGAAATAAGCGCCCTGTATCGAGCGCCTCGGGCGCTAAATCGAATCGTTACGGTTATCTATAGTTCTGTAATGGTAACAAAGTAAACAAGAGAGTTACCTGAAATTGTTTCTCGGACATCACAAAGCAGAATGCATTAATTATTTGATGTAAGTCGTCTTTAGTGATCAGCCCCACTCCTTCTCGGTCAAACGCCAAAAAGGCCTGGAGATCAAAGCAAGTTCATGAATGTAAGCGCATGCAACGGCTGCTGATATGCGTTACATGAAATAGCATCACAAACGGTACAATAAGCCATTTTCGGGTTGCCTTTTGTCTCTGTCAAAAGGAGTCTTCATGAGAAAGCATTCAAAAGAAAATGCGTTCATACAACATTTTATTTTCACGCAAATCAAAATCATTTTCATAATGATATGAAAGGTTTTACCCCAAGACTCGTTTTGAAACAGAGGCACAGAAATAGTCTCTCGCTTACCCTTTGAATAGTCTCAGGATTTTCGCCGATCTTGTTTCTCAGTCTGTTGATCGCGGCATCTGGTGACAGAGACTCGTGTCTTTCAAACACCACAGGCGTGACGACTTTACCTGGTGTGTCCAGAGTAACACGACCATAACCAGCATGTCTGTTGTCCTGGAACGCGCTGAGAAATCTCTCATACGACAATTTGTTCTTCTGGGACAGTCCACACCTGAACAAAGGATAAATGAAAAGTTAAATATGTCCTATAAAGAGAACTTCACGCTAGAAAGATAAACACAGGCAGTGCTTCTGCTTCCGCGATCACCCGAGCCAGAGGTTCATGATAAAGTGCGTGACAATAATCCAGATCGAATTGGAATTTGGAAATGCCGGTTTTTTGAGGAGAGGGGAAAACCGGAGTACACGGAGAAAAACCTCTCGGAGCAAGGAAGAGAACCAACAACAAACTCAACCCACACATGAATCGAACCCGGGACACATGGGTGGGAGGCGCGCGAGCGCTCTCACAACTGCGCCATCCCTGCTCCCCAAGGTCCTGTTCTATTCAGGTCAATCCTGTCTGGTAGGTTGGGATTTCTTGTGTTCTGTTGGGGAAAACCGTTTTCGGTTGGTTTGGTTGATCAACTTTTTCAAACCAGTCTTTGAAACGTTTGACAAAGCACTGGCAGCAATTTACCGCGATTCAACCGAAAACAGTTGAAAAATTGTTCTATCGAGAAAGGTCAGTCCTCAAACTGGCTGCGGTTAGGACGGTTGATCCCTAAAGAAGGCGACCTAAGAATTTCGCTCTGCTATCGATACATACCTGTCCAGTAAAATATTGAGCTGCACATCATCCAGAAAGTAATGGAAGTCAAACAGAACTTTTTGCAGTTCGTTTCTTGATATGTAACCGTCCCTGTTGGTGTCGACTGTCTCGAATGCCTTCCTTAAACTCTCGTAACCATCACGAAACCGATCCCTACAACAAAACAAACATGTTTTGAGGCGTGCTCTGGAGATACTTTAAACCAGACAAATCTACATCGGTGAAAACAACGGAGTAGTTTTCAAGTCGCTCTAATGACATATACCAATATTAACCTGGTTTTGCGTTTGTTGAGCTACAATTGGTTCAAGAAACTATGCAGCGTGCTGATTAATTAAAGCCGACATTATTTTTGTGCTGACCAATCAGGTTTAAAAACCAGCGTAACGCTGCATAAGTCTTGTGCGTGATTACGTCACCTGTTCAAAATTAATCGCCAACACTCGGCTGCGTATTCTTTTCACTCTTTGCTGCTTTGGGAATATGTTCATCATGAAACTTTTTGTTACTCTGACGTCATCACGCGTAAGGGTTCTGTGGCTTACACGTCATTACGAAGGGCTAACGCTCGAAACGTCAGCTTCTGAATCGGGCAACTACAGAATGCAGGGCCACTTTTGACCGTGAACCAAACGAGCCGGCTCGTTTGGCTCGGCAGTGGATGTAAGAACGAGGAAGAAGTTGTTTTGGTTAAGTGTTGAGTTCATATATTTAGCGGCTCGTTTGGCTCGTTTGGCTCGGCAGTGGATGTAAGAACGAGGAATAAGTTGTTTTGGTTACGTGTTGGGTTCACATATTTAGCGGCTCGTTTGGCTCGTTTGGCTCGGCAGTGGATGTAAGAACGAGGTATAAGTTGTTTTGGTTAAGTGTTGGTTCACATATTGGGTTCACATATTGGGTTCACATATTGGGTTCACATATTGGGTTCACATATTGGGTTCACATATTTAGCGGCTCGTTTGGCTCGTTTGGCTCGGCAGTAGAGTAAAGAGCAAACGAGCCAAACAAGCCGGCTCGTTTGGTGCATGGTTAAAAGTGGCCCTGTATTCTGTAGTTTAGCCTCTGAATCTCTTTACGGTGGCCAATTCACATTATCAACCCAGTTGATAAAACCAAATTATCTTGTAATACTCCCACCGACGCAGCATCACAGTTTCTTAAGAAACTGGCGTGATAACTGTACTTGACTGTATATAGTTGTTGCCGACAAAATAGATGTAGATGTAGATGAACGTACCCCCTTTACACGTCATTAACCGAGCTCGTTCTCAGGGTCTCTAATCTTCCCGTCCATATGAGACATCCTGATTTTTGCTCTTTCTGCTTAGATTATTACTCTATTATTCACCATAGTGATTGGTTCTGAGGATACTTTGGTTTTGGTATAATGACCTCAGTTAGAAAAACGGCTAAACGGCTCAATTTAATGCAGAGAATAATTACCGAAGTGGAGAACATGTATGGCAAAAAGTATAAAAATCATTACCTTAACTGCTGTTCCACTTCAAGCGCTGATAGGAAGGACACGGCTTGGGCTTGATTCCACGTGGCGGCCAAGTGCATGTCCTGCAAAAACGGGGCGGAAAAATCATACTTTAGAAAATTGTTGTTTCGACCTTTCTTTTGCTTTAAATGTCATTTCAAAGGTCACAAAAATGATCTAATAGATTACAACTGACCTGTTGTTTCTGGTACATGCTCTCCATCACCTGTTGACTCTGTTCAGCTATCAGTGTGCTCGGGCCATGAATATCACCAGGAGCAAGCTCTCCGCCTAACTTGGCTAAAAACTCGCGATGATCCACATAACCATTCTTGTCAGTGTCATACCTACAGATTTAATTACACAAACCCAATGCCGAGCAATCAGCAGTTTGGTTTGGTTCAGAAAAGGCCATCTAGCATGACTGAGGGGTGGAGGGGAGGGGACGGGAGAAAAAGAAATGGAAAGTTTCGTGACCTTGTGAATTC
Source organism: Platygyra sinensis (assembly GCA_019787425.1). NCBI lineage: Eukaryota > Metazoa > Cnidaria > Anthozoa > Scleractinia > Merulinidae > Platygyra > Platygyra sinensis. The sequence goes on along the minus strand of JAHPZR010033275.1, from coordinate 14,053 downwards.
CCTAAAAAATAGCTTGTCACCACCATATCAGAGCCGACTGATAATAAATTACATAAAACACGTAATTAAGAAGCCGTCACTTACTTATCCCACAGTTTCTTAAACTCTTCTTTGTTGAGTGGGATTTGGAACTGGTAGAGGACTTTCCTAAGCTCTTTCTTGGTAACAATCCCATTTCCGTCGCGGTCGAAAGCCAGGAAAGCTTTTGACAAGTCCTCATTCTGTTCCCAAGCTTTTCTTTTGATGATCTGGTCTGCCTGCTCGGCTGTCAGGTAATTCATATCCTGAGTTTCATTGAAGCTGAAGAAGAAAACCAATAAACACGTTAGAAAAGGAACAGGAACTTAACAATGACACCATGGTGTTATCATGGCTCCTTTGTTAGAGAACAAAAATGAATAAACTGAATGTCGACTGAAAACAGGGAGGTTAATATAACAAAAGGCACCTCTTAAACTCTACTACATCAGAGGTATTTAAAAACGCAACCGAATAACCGCTCATTTTGGATTTGTGCTTGAGAAAAACTTGGTCAAAAAAAAAAAAAACCATGATAATCGTGAAGCTCTGTATCAAAGCTCCGTTTTCGCGATAGATAAGTGTGGAAGGTAGGCCTAACAGTAACAAATTAAGCTGCGTTTTCAAATTTCTCCAGAGTAGTATAGTGTCGACGGGGCGTTAAAATACGAACAGTTTGAACCAGTTTTGGAAGTTCAGCCATTTGGCCAAACACCAAAAACACAAGTGAATCTCGCAGACTTTAACCAGTTTTGACTGTCTTTGCTGGGAGTGCACTCACTTGGTTAATCAACTCTACAATCTGATTTCCACGAAAAATTATTCATGACCTAATAAGAGACCTCCTTAGGCTCATGCCATGTAAATAATGAGAAAATGAGAACACCTTTCACTTGCTTATTTTTAGCACAGCTAGCGTACCTGTGAGTGGAGTACAGCCAAGGATGTCCCTCTTCAACAGTCTCCACATGCTCAAACCTTTTCAGGAATTCTCTGTAATTAAATCTGTAGGTATGACACTGACAAGAATGGTTATGTGGATCATCGCGAGTTTTTAGCCAAGTTAGGCGGAGAGCTTGCTCCTGGTGATATTCATGGCCCGAGCACACTGATAGCTGAACAGAGTCAACAGGTGATGGAGAGCATGTACCAGAAACAACAGGTCAGTTGTAATCTATTAGATCATTTTTGTGACCTTTGAAATGACATTTAAAGCAAAAGAAAGGTCGAAACAACAATTTTCTAAAGTATGATTTTTCCGCCCCGTTTTTGCAGGACATGCACTTGGCCGCCACGTGGAATCAAGCCCAAGCCGTGTCCTTCCTATCAGCGCTTGAAGTGGAACAGCAGTTAAGGTAATGATTTTTATACTTTTTGCCATACATGTTCTCCACTTCGGTAATTATTCTCTGCATTAAATTGAGCCGTTTAGCCGTTTTTCTAACTGAGGTCATTATACCAAAACCAAAGTATCCTCAGAACCAATCACTATGGTGAATAATAGAGTAATAATCTAAGCAGAAAGAGCAAAAATCAGGATGTCTCATATGGACGGGAAGATTAGAGACCCTGAGAACGAGCTCGGTTAATGACGTGTAAAGGGGGTACGTTCATCTACATCTACATCTATTTTGTCGGCAACAACTATATACAGTCAAGTACAGTTATCACGCCAGTTTCTTAAGAAACTGTGATGCTGCGTCGGTGGGAGTATTACAAGATAATTTGGTTTTATCAACTGGGTTGATAATGTGAATTGGCCACCGTAAAGAGATTCAGAGGCTAAACTACAGAATACAGGGCCACTTTTAACCATGCACCAAACGAGCCGGCTTGTTTGGCTCGTTTGCTCTTTACTCTACTGCCGAGCCAAACGAGCCAAACGAGCCGCTAAATATGTGAACCCAATATGTGAACCCAATATGTGAACCCAATATGTGAACCCAATATGTGAACCCAATATGTGAACCCAACACTTAACCAAAACAACTTATACCTCGTTCTTACATCCACTGCCGAGCCAAACGAGCCAAACGAGCCGCTAAATATGTGAACCCAACACGTAACCAAAACAACTTATTCCTCGTTCTTACATCCACTGCCGAGCCAAACGAGCCAAACGAGCCGCTAAATATATGAACTCAACACTTAACCAAAACAACTTCTTCCTCGTTCTTACATCCACTGCCGAGCCAAACGAGCCGGCTCGTTTGGTTCACGGTCAAAAGTGGCCCTGCATTCTGTAGTTGCCCGATTCAGAAGCTGACGTTTCGAGCGTTAGCCCTTCGTAATGACGTGTAAGCCACAGAACCCTTACGCGTGATGACGTCAGAGTAACAAAAAGTTTCATGATGAACATATTCCCAAAGCAGCAAAGAGTGAAAAGAATACGCAGCCGAGTGTTGGCGATTAATTTTGAACAGGTGACGTAATCACGCACAAGACTTATGCAGCGTTACGCTGGTTTTTAAACCTGATTGGTCAGCACAAAAATAATGTCGGCTTTAATTAATCAGCACGCTGCATAGTTTCTTGAACCAATTGTAGCTCAACAAACGCAAAACCAGGTTAATATTGGTATATGTCATTAGAGCGACTTGAAAACTACTCCGTTGTTTTCACCGATGTAGATTTGTCTGGTTTAAAGTATCTCCAGAGCACGCCTCAAAACATGTTTGTTTTGTTGTAGGGATCGGTTTCGTGATGGTTACGAGAGTTTAAGGAAGGCATTCGAGACAGTCGACACCAACAGGGACGGTTACATATCAAGAAACGAACTGCAAAAAGTTCTGTTTGACTTCCATTACTTTCTGGATGATGTGCAGCTCAATATTTTACTGGACAGGTATGTATCGATAGCAGAGCGAAATTCTTAGGTCGCCTTCTTTAGGGATCAACCGTCCTAACCGCAGCCAGTTTGAGGACTGACCTTTCTCGATAGAACAATTTTTCAACTGTTTTCGGTTGAATCGCGGTAAATTGCTGCCAGTGCTTTGTCAAACGTTTCAAAGACTGGTTTGAAAAAGTTGATCAACCAAACCAACCGAAAACGGTTTTCCCCAACAGAACACAAGAAATCCCAACCTACCAGACAGGATTGACCTGAATAGAACAGGACCTTGGGGAGCAGGGATGGCGCAGTTGTGAGAGCGCTCGCGCGCCTCCCACCCATGTGTCCCGGGTTCGATTCATGTGTGGGTTGAGTTTGTTGTTGGTTCTCTTCCTTGCTCCGAGAGGTTTTTCTCCGTGTACTCCGGTTTTCCCCTCTCCTCAAAAAACCGGCATTTCCAAATTCCAATTCGATCTGGATTATTGTCACGCACTTTATCATGAACCTCTGGCTCGGGTGATCGCGGAAGCAGAAGCACTGCCTGTGTTTATCTTTCTAGCGTGAAGTTCTCTTTATAGGACATATTTAACTTTTCATTTATCCTTTGTTCAGGTGTGGACTGTCCCAGAAGAACAAATTGTCGTATGAGAGATTTCTCAGCGCGTTCCAGGACAACAGACATGCTGGTTATGGTCGTGTTACTCTGGACACACCAGGTAAAGTCGTCACGCCTGTGGTGTTTGAAAGACACGAGTCTCTGTCACCAGATGCCGCGATCAACAGACTGAGAAACAAGATCGGCGAAAATCCTGAGACTATTCAAAGGGTAAGCGAGAGACTATTTCTGTGCCTCTGTTTCAAAACGAGTCTTGGGGTAAAACCTTTCATATCATTATGAAAATGATTTTGATTTGCGTGAAAATAAAATGTTGTATGAACGCATTTTCTTTTGAATGCTTTCTCATGAAGACTCCTTTTGACAGAGACAAAAGGCAACCCGAAAATGGCTTATTGTACCGTTTGTGATGCTATTTCATGTAACGCATATCAGCAGCCGTTGCATGCGCTTACATTCATGAACTTGCTTTGATCTCCAGGCCTTTTTGGCGTTTGACCGAGAAGGAGTGGGGCTGATCACTAAAGACGACTTACATCAAATAATTAATGCATTCTGCTTTGTGATGTCCGAGAAACAATTTCAGGTAACTCTCTTGTTTACTTTGTTACCATTACAGAACTATAGATAACCGTAACGATTCGATTTAGCGCCCGAGGCGCTCGATACAGGGCGCTTATTTCTTTTTTTGACAAACAACTGAATGTCCAAACAAAAGTTTAATACGGTATTTAATAAAAAAAAGGAGCAATAACAGAAACAAATGTATTGTGAATGTGCAGTTAACGTGAGGGAATTTTAATCGGTTTGGACGCCGATGGGGATTATTCGTTTGAAGAAATTATGTACTCGCATGGACATAATAGTTGAGAAAATCAGACGAAGACCACTGATTCTGTAATGCGGCATTACACGTGTAAGCAATAAAGGAAGATGAATCTTTGTTGCTACGTGCTCTAACTGCGTTGTAATATTATATTATAATATTGGAATTGGGGCGCTTATTAGAATGGGGTTGCTTATTGGAACAGAGGAGCTTATCAGAATGGAGGTGCTCATTGGAATGGGGGGTTTATTAGAATGTGGGCGTTTATTGGAACAGGGGCGCTTATTAGAATGGGTGTGCTCATTGAAATGGAGCGCTATTTAGAATGGGGGTGCTCATTGGAATGGGGAGCTTATTAGAAGGGGGTGCTCATTGGATTGGGGAGCTTATCAGAATGGGGTTGCTCATTGGAATGGGGAGCTTATTAGAATGGGGGTGCTCATTGGAATGGGGGCGCTTATTGGAACAGGGGAGCTTTTTAGAATGGGGGTGCTCATTGGAATGGGGAGCTTATTAGAAGGGGGTGCTCATTGGATTGGGGAGCTTATCAGAATGGGGTTGCTCATTGGAATGGGGAGCTTATTAGAATGGGGGTGCTCATTGGAATGGGGGCGCTTATTGGAACAGGGGAGCTTTTTAGAATGGGGGTGCTCATTGGAATGGGGGTGCTTATTAGAATGGGGGTGCTTATTGAAATAGGGGCGCTTATTAGAATGGGGTTGCTTATTGGAACAGGGGAGCTTATAAGAATGGGGGCGCTTCTTAATAAAAATATTCGTAGGGGGACGCTTATTTGAAAGGGGGCACTTACTGAAAGGAGGGCGCTAAACCGAATCGTAACGGTACAACAAAGCCGTTTTTGTCGTAGTGCAGGCTTCGGAGTGTCACAGCTTCAGAGTTCAAAGTTGTTTTGTCCACGTGCTAAATTACCTTTAAATTGAAGGAAACCTGAAAAAGTAGTTTACTTAGATAGAAAAACACCAAAGAGATAATAATAAACCATAAAGGAACAAGGATGGAGAAGATTAACATGGATTACAAACGACGAACTTGAAAAATTTAGGCTGAACTTTTCAAGATGCGCAAGCTCGTGTAAGGCAATATGCGCACGCAATTTGCATATAGGCTAAACTTGATTGAAGTCGTCAAACTTTTGACATGATCTTGGCAAAACAAGCAAGTGGAATCCCTAAACAAAACATATCCAGTTTACCCTTGAATTTAAAGTGTCTGTTTTCGGAGTGTAATTCCATTAAAATTTTGATCTTTAAGCCGGTTTGTTGAATCTACTTCTGACAGCCTCTTGGCAGTTGAATTAAAGCTTTCAATCCTGTTGTATTCATGTGGTTGTCATGTTTACTTAAGAACCGGACTGTTGATTGTTGGAATTATTGTAAAATAAATCCATTGTTTACTTAAGAACCAGACTGTTGATTGCTGTTAGGATTGTATTATTAATCTGTTGTTCCCTCCACAGGCGCTGCTAAAGAAAGTCAATGTTGGTGAAGGCGGCTTGATATCCTATGATGATTTTCTGAAGAGCTTTCAAAAATCCGACGCCGAGGTGAGAAAAACGGACACTGCTTTTGCTATACAATTTCCCTCTCAGGGTATAGAAACAGCGTGATAATGAGAAATCGTATCTGATGTTTTTCATAAATTTTTGTTTACTTCCATTTTGGTTTCGCTCTGAAACTTTTAGATTAGAGTAACACTAAGTATTAGGATTAGATGTTAGATGTTGAGATCGTCATTTCTATGACTTTGCTTGACAGAATGTAACAGGTTCAAAGCCGCAAGAGTAACGAGTTATCTATCAAGCAACCTGCTTCCAGTGGCTTCGTCCCCCCTGGTATAGCGTCACTATGGATATGCGATTTATCCAGCGGGTCCTCGGGTGTTACGTATATCTTATCTATCAAGCGTGAGGGCCGTACTGGGAGATCATCGGCCCGAGGTCTTGACAATACGGACCTAGCGCAGCGTGGCCTGTGCAAAAACAAGACCGACAGCCGATATTCTCTTAGCACGGTCCGATGCAAACTTGGTAAATAAGAGATTTACTGCAAACCTGAAAATTTTTAGATAAAAATACCACGATCAGGTCTTGAGAAACAACGCAAACTTCAAGCACGCAATTCTGACTGGGAGCCGACTAGTCGTATACGCACGGCTGGTCCGATCACTGAAATTAAACAAAACATAAGGGCAAGAGAGGTGGAAGAAAAGGACAATGTGAAAGCAAGTTCTTGCAGAAACGTAAGCCGTCTAACTACCAGAAAATCTTCGAGTGGTCGTGTGGGATCATTTCGGTCCAATACTTAGAGAATATGGGACCGGCAAAAGAGCAACCTGATTGGTCAATTTTAGTTATGGCCCTCTAAACTAACTGAGTCGTGCAATAAAATGCAATCCTGTGTTTTCTGTTCTGTTCTCAGGCCAGTCGCAGGTGGCTGGAGAATTTATATCCCTCATCTGACAAACGCCAAAGAACTGCTGACCACGTCACGAGGCGACCACGTGGAATGAGTGAAGCCGAGGTCGAAAAGAGAGTCCGAGAGGTTGTAGTGGCCAGATTTTACAGCCTTGCTAAGGTGAACTTTTGTATCCCATGACATGTTATGTTATGTTCTGGGTAGAGGGTTTCTGGGTGACTTTCGATTAGGTTAACTGCCATGGTGGTGTTGTGGGTAATATTAATTTGCAATTTAATTCGTCTGAAAGCTTCAGAACTTTGAGCTCTTATTTAGTGACATCAGTATTCATACTAGGACAGTTACTGACTTTTTGGAAAGTTCAGGTATAAAACCTTGTGGAATTAACCATAATTATGTAACAGACACATTGATGTATAAATGTTTATACCATCCATTGGAAAAAACAGCCAATCAGAATACAGGAAAGCCGTTGTTGCACCCAACCTTCCCATCATGCCCTGCGTGTATGTCGCCTTGATTGTGCTGGTGACTGTATTTTCTATGTCGTGACATAAAATAGTTAAAAGGAGTATATATACCAAGTAAATACAAGTGACTCGTGGGATATTCCATGGTATACCGCGAGAAAGCGTCACATAACTAATATTATTCATTCAAAATATTTCCTCGTTTCTGATTGGTTAAAACCACACGCATTATTCTCCATAACCAGCTGCTGTTGACCAAACATTGAACCAATGACGTCAAAAGTGCAGCCCGCTGCAAATTATTGAACCGATGACGTCAAAAGGGTAGGCCGCTGCAGATTATTGAACCGTTGACCGAGAAAACCTGAGAACGAGGTTGTGCTATTTTTGGTGAACGCAAAAACAAAGAGTGAAATGGCGAAACTCCTTCAAGAACGGGGAAATATTTTGAATGAATAATAAAGCAATTATTGAATTCGGCTTTCGTAGGATATGAAGAACTCTGCAGATCTCGGAGGGTGTTATCCACCTCGGCCTTCGGCCTCTGTGGATAACACCCTCCTTGATCTGCAGAATTCTTCATATCCTACTCAGCCTCATTCAATAATTGCTATTTTATTTTTCTTTGGTGATTCATATCTTCACTGGGTCTTTCCAAGAATGTCACCACATTCAAATGATTTTCTTTTTTCTGACGTCACAACTGATTTTTTCTAAATTAAATATTATTCGTTTAGTTACAATATGTTTTTAACATTTCTTTTACAATTTGTTAGGCGTTCACAGATGAGGACACCAGTCACAGCGGTACAGTCAACGCCAGCTCTCTCCATGAAATCCTAAACGAGCATGCGTTCCGTATGACCAGCGATCAGTTTCACTATATTTGGAATAAACTTCCAAAGAACCCGGATGGAACCGTAGATTACAAGGATTTCCTGAAGATATTTTCCTCACGGCCTGATGTGTCGCGTGCAGCATCTGCAACGCCACCACAGTCACGTGATAGAAAGGTATGAAATTATATCAGGAAAGATTTCTCGCTAGAGCTCGAGCAATCCCCATAGCCTGGTTTTCACTAGCGCATGAGTTTCAACAGACGCATTAAGTTTCTGTTGAGTAGCGCCTTTTGCGAGACAAATTTCTTGTCGGTTAGAAGTTCTGTAAATAATCAACATCAGGTTTTTATGAGAAAGCACAAGGACAATGTGGCTAAAAGGCGCTGCCGGGCACTAACTCAGGTTTAGGTCACATGTTTTCTTTTCAAGCTAACCGCTCGCCATGTATTCGTTTTTGACTGATCGCAGGATCAAGCAGGATTAATTTCTTGAAATCAGTATCTCCGCTTTTAGCCTTGGCTTAAGCTATTTATTTGAGTGAAAGGTAAAGAGGCCCGTCTAGTGCCGGCGTAATTCACATAAATATTATGTATTTATATTAGAGTTGAACTTAGCCTGCATAAATACTGTTATTTAGTCATTTATGTTATAGGGCAGGGATAGTCTTAGTGTGACATTCTGCAAAATGATCATTTAGGAGTCAGCTGAAGAATTCGACTGGTGGAATGGAGGGGAGGGATGAAGAAAAACCGATCATGTCAAAGAGTTTATTGTTTTCCCCTTAAGAAGATGACTTCGAACTCAACTATGCATTTTCGCGTTTATAACCTTGCTGTATCTGTTTCAGGCGTCATATGAGCCCGCAGTGTCCCCTGTACGTTCGCCTGTCAGGATTCCATCACCTGAGACTGTGACTCCGCCCCTCTCAGCTAGTGACGTAGAAAGGAATATCAAAGACGCGGTAATTACTTCTCATAACTATGACAAATTGTTGTAGGAGCGTGTAGCGGTATAGGCCACGACCAGTTGACTTTTGCTCCTGAAGTCCTCCGCGCGATTGGACAGCTTAAAACTGTGCAACTTAGGGAAAGAAACGCTTCTCGCAAGTTGATGTTTTTGCTTCGTATTCTTGTATTCGCATCACATGCTAGAAAAAGGAAGAGACTGCTCGCAGTATAGTAGCGGGTCAGTTGATGTATGTTACGTTTTGGAATTGATCAGTTACTTTTTGGTTGTATAGTGAGGTGACGTGCAAGATCATTTGTTTGACACGTGTTGTTCACGTGCACGTGGTGACCAGTAACGATCATCACCAATTTTATCCAACCAATGAGTGAATGAAATCATTCATATCCAGTTTACTGGGTTTTTTTTTTGTCTCTATAAGGGTTATTTGCTCCACAAAACATCTCGGTCGTAGTGTATTGCTCAGATATTCAGTATCCGTTATTACTTGTAGATTTGTCGTCGCTGGCAGCACATTCAGAAATCCTTTCGTAACATTGACAGTGGAAACAAAGGAACAGTGAACTTTGAACAACTCAAAGGTTTGTTTGAAGTTTCAGATACTGTAGCCAAGCACGAAACAGCTTACATGTGTGACTTTGGTGTTAAGACAATTTAATATTAAACATTACAAACCTAGTGTCGATTTACTTTCATAACAGCTTATAATTTTAAAACCCTTTTCTTCGAGAGGTAGTTTTGTGTAGATCTCGTGGCACGAAACTGCTGTTACTACCCTTAAAAAGTCTTTCCTTTGATAAATAAAGCTGACGAAATCCTGAAGTTTATCACTTAGATCTGCTTAGACAGCAAACACAACTGTGTCGACGATATCTTCGCATCACTTCATGCTATCGGCAGTTCACTTGATTTCATTCATATTAATTACGTTCTAGTGAAATAAAGTAATGTGTTTGTCTCTTTAAAGATGTTTTATGGAAGCATGATATTCATCTTGGTCCAAGCGAGCTGCTGTCTTTGTGGAAGAAACACAGCAGTGAAGAAAGAGGAGGGTAAGTTGTTAAGTGATATATCAGATACGGGAGGTGGCCTCATCTCATTTCTAAATAACAGAAAAGCCACAGAGTATTTTTCTACGAAATTTGAGGTGTTTGGAAATGTGAACTGTGAGAACTCAAGCTGAGGATTCACACTTGCTTTTAGTTGTAGTCTTGATATATTCTGACTCGTTCCCAGTCGTCTCCATCTCGTAAATATTATTAACGAGCGAAGCGCGTAGGAGATGCGCGCGGGAAAGATGGGAGTGAGGGAAAAGGGGAGTCTCTCGCTTTCTTCTCCTCCTTCCCATCATCCCTCGCGCTTCTCTCCTTTCTCACTCTAGTGTCTCGGCAAGACAGACGACTGGGGACGAGTCAGTAGATTATTAGTAAGTTTGAGACCAAAGTAAAATAGTGTAAGAAATAAACTTTTCTCTCGAGGTTTTGCTACGCTACATTGAACTGTGCTCTTACATTAATGGAAGGAAGATGAAAATTCCTCTGAGATTCCCATGAAATACAGAGGCTTTATTTCTGTCATTGTTTTGTCATAGTGTTAAATTAACTGCATGTATATTTCCTTTCTATTTTCAGAATCGTCTACAAAGATTTCATGCGACATTTCGTGTTAAATCTGAAGTCTCAAGATAGCAATTCTCTCGCCAGGCCCAAACTGCAGCCATCCAGAGTGCCAGTAAGTTGTTTTGTGCGATAATGAAATCTCCTCTATCTTAAGACGCCATCAAAACCATCAAATGATAAAGTAGTATAATTATGATTATGTTTAACTATTCTGCCGTGAGAATAGAACAGTTTTCACTTTAGGGTCAAAAGTACCTCGCATTTACTTTGTTATTGCATTACTGTGTTACGCGATTGGCTTACAATAATTCTCCCGCCACTTTGTCATCCAATCAGAGGTTAAACCCAAACCAATCATGACTCATGCTTTTTGTCGACAACATGTATTTATTTTGAGTTGTGATTGGCTCACTGGATTGCCGTTGTGATAGGCAAGAGTGACACTGACTAATTGGATTTTGGTGTTACGACACTTACTTCAAAACCCCTCCTTTAATGCTCTCCAATACATACCATACACGATTCCCATCAGTACAATTACTACAGGCTAAACTTCCAATTCATGTATGACCGCCCACTTATTTATTTTTCTCTGTTACTCTGAAGCTTATTCATGGAGTTGGCCCTTTGCTGCTCTTTAAAAAATTACTTTAGTAGATCTGCTCTCGGGGCAGACATGGACCTATCTAGGCGTTCAGTTCGTATGCCCATCTGCGAGTGTGTATACCTCTCCGTTTTTTGTTAGTGGAGAAAATAGGCCGTTTGATACCAGACTGAATGTCTAATTTCACGTTGTTTTTTAGTGTTAACTATTCAAAATTGTAGTTAATCAAATTGATATGTGTTTCAGACGAGCCCAGGATTGATGAGTGACCGTTTGATTGAGCTCATGGCCACTATTCGGGCACCAGTCAGGCGCGACTGGAAGGAAATGAGAAGAGCATTCAGGGTAAGACTTATGATCTCATGTCACGTGCTCGATTTAGTGTCTTCTGAATGATGACGAGATAAACATTCTGTGCGAAAAATATGTACACTAGGTTTTTGAAGAAGCGACAAAGTGCTTGCACTCCAACGGGATAAAAACATGACTTGACATTTGCCGAATGAACAGTGAAAATCTTGTTGAGGATGAAAATCTCAGTAAGTATAAAATAAACAAATTTCAGCATGGAAAGTGCTCTGTACGGTATTTACGCACTCGTTTTTGTATCAGAAAACTCGCTCGTTCGCTTCGCTCAGACGTTCGTTTTCTGATACGTCAACAACTGGTGTGTAAATATCGTTCGCGCGTACATTCCACAAAGTAACTTAAGTATTACGCGTTAACTTTTCTCCACAGGCACTGGACAAAAGCGGCCACGGCACTTGTTCACTTCCTGAGTTCAGGCAGATGATGAGAAAATTCAAGATCGACTTAAACGAGGAGGAGTTCTTCCATCTCTTTTCATTTTACGATAAAAACATGACGGGCAAGATTTCTTACAACGACTTCCTTAGAGCGTATTTGGAATGAAAGAGGTGCGACGTTGGAACTTGGGGAAATATCAGTAAAGCGATCGAGTCGAATGGTTAAAGTACCCTACAGAATTAAGATTTGTTTTTGTTCTTATTAACCAGGACACAATGTTACGCTGTCTTTAAACATTGTACATATCCAAGTGTGTAAAAAGAAAGCTTGAAAGGTGAATTAATTTATAGTAGTGATCTATACATAATGTGAGAATCTAACAGCCAATTGTAAATTAGATATCAGTTGTCAAATACAGGTGTTATGAATGTTGTAGAAATGCTCTCCTTGTCTTTCTTTTAGTCTCTTAGTGACACTGTCATTTCATGAAAAGAAAACAATGAAGTTTAGTGATTCAAGTAAAGATGAGAAAGTTTAATGGCTATTGCATTGGACTTAAATCAGGTGGTACGTTTTTGTGCCCTTGGGAAAGACTTTTAGCTTTCACAGAACAATGATCTCACTCTTGACTAGACTTGATTGCGATAGATTGGAAACTAGTAACCGTACCCAGTGTATTGTTCTGGACTCTACGTCAATCGACTGTTATTCCAGTCTGTCGATTTTGTTCCCAGAGATCTGGAAACGCTGAGAATACCGGTCACTGTCAAATGAAGAACTATAGAGTGTGTGCACGTGACGTCATCAAATTATCACATCCAAAACTACAGAGCCACAAAAGGTTTTATCCTCATCAGGCATAAGAGGTACTAAATTTGAATCTGTTTACAACTTTCCAGCGCAATAATATCTTTCCTTTGGAAACCATCGCATTTTGAATTTCGGAGTTATGGCGGTGCGTGACATAATGCTAAGACCGCGTTTCTCGAAAAATATGCACGTACGATTTTTAGCCGTTCAATATGTAAAGTATTGGGACTAAGTGCTTGTGTAAATGTCTTAGTTCGGTTCAGATAACCAGTCACTTGTTACCCAAACTAAGTTCCCGATGTTTACACTGTTTTATCTCCTTAGTCCTCCAACATGGCGGCTGCATGTTAGGCTCTATAATTTTGCGCCGAACATTTCGACGAATATAGGACAACGCATACATCTTTAACCTTGGAGAACTGTCTTTATTTATCGTTCGTAGTATCACAATTTCTTGATTTTATCCGCTGAATGGTTTTTGATTTTATTTTCTATCGCCTGACAATGAACACACTTTATAGCAGCAGTCATTTGAGTACTGCGTAGCCTTAGCATAAAGTTGTCTATATCGGCCTTAACGTAGCACAATGATAACGAGTTTAAGGTAACTCAACTGTCGCAGAAATACCCGTGTGTGCTCTTACTGACCCCACGTGTTTGTAAGTTACCCATGCGCAGTAGACCATATTTGCATTCACGGCAGTGGCCTGGAACTAGCTTCGAACTGCGGACTTCTGACAGATGCAAATGATCAATCTCTTTTTATAATATTCGCCCGCATAAGCCTCCATTTCAAGTCAGTTCCAGTTCAATAACGAGAATACGGCTTATTCAAACAGATGTCCAATATTTTTGGACTATCAATGAGAACTGTCCTGGGTCGGTTGTATTTTAACAGCGCTAATGCGGAGGTGAACTCGGAGACAGATGTTACTGGTACTTAACTGCCGCCATGTTGGTGCCCCTCGCAGGTATGGGCACCATAGAGAAGTTCGATTCAGTGAAGTAACCTTTGAGATGGGGAAGGAATGGAATTGCCGTGCACACTTCGGGTGCACATTGTACTTCAACGGACACATGAGACATACTGATATTTGGAAAAAAATGGTTAAACAGTTAAGCTTCATGAAGATACAATGTTCCAGAGGGAGTACTCCCTTAGGTTTTTGGTAGGGATATGTGGTCTGAATCTTGAAACCCTTTCTCTATCAGTTTAAACCAAACTCTGATTTTTCCTACCCTAATTCAGACCTTAGCTAAAACTCAGTATATA
>JAHPZR010033273.1:50000-63325 GCA_019787425.1 Platygyra sinensis | reverse complement strand
ATTTGCAAGGCCTAAACCATAACAACATACTGTAAGTAAGTAATGTAACGTGTTGTCAGGTTATGTCATGTATTGTAAGCGATAATGTATTGTATTGTAATATAATGTAACGTAATGTGATGTAGGCAGTTAGTGTCGTATAAGTGATTTTTATAAGTAACATAGTTTATTGTAAGCAGGCAATATAACATTAAGCATTTGCAAGTAATGAATGTAAACTGAGTAAACGTGGCGCAATGCAAGTAGATGTATGTAAGTAGATTTATGTACCGTGTTAGTAACTACCTCAGTTTGCAGTGTAATTAAAAATGTGAAAAAAAAAGGAATGAAACATGAGATCACCACTTAAAATCAGTTAAAACACTTAAATCAGTAAAACACAGCCTTGCTTTCCCGGCGATGCGAGTATTCCAGTCCATTTCAGGGCACAGCAGCGAACTAAGTATAGCTAACCACAGCTCACGGCAAACTGTGTCACAGCTAAAATGTGTCTCCGACGTTATATCAAACTGATTTAAGAATCAACAACCACAGAACACAAAAATTCCCACCGTCGCAAATGCTCCTCTCATTCAAAACTCGAATCAAATGGTCTTTTATAAGTTGACAAGTTTTGCGAGGATATTTTCTCAACTCCTGCAATATTTAATGCAACGTCCAAGCTTTTCGGCTCATAGGGCTGCTCTGATGACAAAAATTGACTTGACTTTTCCAGCATTTTCTTTAAAATTTGTAAATTTCGCAGGTCAATTCTGCTTTCGCTGTAAGTTTTCATTCCACGAGGAGAGACGCTCAATATATTGCGCAAAATACATGTAACGTATGATCAAATGCGCATTACATAGAATAAATTATCAACATTAGTAAGTTATCCAGAATAACTAAAAATATTCTAAAAAACAATGGATCTATAAAAATATAATACATACATGGTATAAAAAATAATCCTAATAAAAAGCTAATCTAAAAAGATGGGTCTTTAGTAAACCTTTAAACCTATTAAAATTGGGCTCATTTCGTATTTGTGATGGTAACCCATTCCACAATTTAGCTGCCGCAGTTAAAAAAGCGCGGTCCCAATGTCTTTTTAGTTAAGGTTCTTGGCGTTTGAAGCATGATTCCCATTGCACACAATCTTAAATTGTATCTCTTTTCTTCCTTTTGGCTAGTAAGCTCTTGTAGATATACTGGAGCTTGTCCATGAATCGCTTTAAAAGTAATTATAATAAACTTAAATTGAATCCTAAATTCTACTGGGAGCCAATGAAGCGTACGCAGAACGGTAACCAATGAAATTACTTCATTTTGTTTAGATAATAGATTACGTCAAATGGCTTTTTTTCGGGCTCGCCAAAGTGGGCAGAGGCGGGGCGAAGGCCGGCTTTCGCGTATGTTGAAACATTTTGAAATAAAAAGCTTTATCTCTACAAGTTTGTTTTGTTATTATATAAAACAAATAGATTCCATGTTGCCGTTTGTCTGTTCAGTTATAGATCACAGAAGACGTCAAAATGAGGTAAGAACATCAGAAACACACTCGGCTATCGCCTCGTATGCTACTTTTTTGTTCTTACCACATTTTGACGTCATCTGTGATCTATTACTCAACAGACGCACAGCAACATGGAATCTAGTTGTTAAATATACGCTGTTATGCCAAATAATAAAGTTCACGGCTCCTAACTTGCAATACTTGTGTGGCGTTCGCATACGTTTCAAAATACTGAGGTTTGGCGTCCTACATCATTATTGGTTATTGTTTCGTTTCCTATCTTCCGGTTTGTTTGTTTTGGAGATTTTCACTCCGCTTTACTTACCACTTAATCGTGTTTTTTTTTTGTTTGCCCTGTTGTTTTGTTGCAAATCTTGTGGGTTTTGTTCTGTTTGTTTGCTTTCCTAGCTGAGGTTTTGTTAACTATCGTGTCTGTTTGGTTTGCTTTTCTAGTTTCCTGGTACTTTAATAATTTTACATTATACTATAATTAGTTTTGACTGCACTAGATAAGATACCGTGGAAACTGCGTAAGGAACATGAGTGGTGATTGATTAATTTAGTTCACACGGTTTATCACATGTCTCCTAGTGATTTTTGGAGTGATGTAGGAGCTCTCGTAAGGTCTCACATGATTGGCTTGCTACCCTTTGAGAGTACAATAGAACAAACAACAGAAACATTGCCCCTAGCCCTAAAACAATAACAGCTGCTACAATGATTAAACAAAAGCAGCTTAGGACAGCTGCTACATTACTGGATTTCTGGCTACAAACAACTGAATCATATGATGTAGGAAAGCACCGCTATTGCAGGCGAGCATTTTACCTTTGAAAAATTCATTTCATCAGGCGTCAGTTCTGCTAAAAAATTAGTTCAACATTTAGTAAGCATTCGACTAGAATTTTCCAGGCGTTTTTAAAAATGGTTTTAAGGGAAACGTGAGTACAAACATTAATGAATATGATATTAACATTAGCTTAATCATCAGACTGCTTTCAATTCGGTCCAACTGGGGCGGAGTTACTTTAATAAAAAATTAAACTCTTACTTATCTTCCATCGCCTGAGGATTAATAGCCAAGCGTTTATCATGATTTGCAAATTGTAATTTTGTTTAGTTGATATCTTGCTCATTCATGGTGTTAATATTTAAAATTCTTGCAATTCGCAAATAATAAAACTGCCAAGTCATTGCAGTAACATGTTTTCTTCAAACGCATCGGACAGCAAACTACGTCTAGTTCATCGTAAAACTGAAAACTTCCCCTCCTGAAGAAACTTAACCAGATTACTGAAAATGTAACTCCTTACGTTAATTTATGAAGCTGGACCACTTCTTTAAAAAAATATTTTGTTTGTTTGATATAGAAGCTATGTTACGTTCAATTTCAATTTTATCATATACAAGATTTAAGAAATCCGCGAACTGAAATTTAACGTTATTTAATGATTTGCAATAGAGGAAGTATTTACCTACGAGAATTAGGTGGTTTAGGATTGAACAGGAAGACCAATTCGTGAGAACTCCGTATATAATTTCATTCTTGGAGAGGCTAAGGGTCTTTTTAGAAACAGAATGATACCATTAATTTAATAAAATCCGACCAGAAAGAAATAGCGATGGGTCACGATACGAATAAGTGACCGACTGTTTGGTCTACGTTTGTTTCATTCCTGATACCAATCAGTGTCGACAGTTATTTTGAGACTGGGAAAAGTTGAATTTTTTAAATAAATTACACTGTAATCTCAGAAACATTTTGTCTATAGGATTTGTTACATGTAAGATCGAGATAAAGCAATAGTTCTCGGCCTACCAACACCAATTTTGTGCTTGGTTGTCTTGCTCGACTACCGACTGAGACTGCTCGAGTATTTTTCTAAAAGAAACGGCTTTATCTTTCTTCTTCCTGCTTCTCGAACCTGTTCAATGCCTCGGCAAGACTTTTTTGTACCTTATCTTTTGCCCAGCCACGTAAAATCAAAACTTTCCGCCATTTTAAAACACAGAGGGAAAAATCTCTGTCATGATGACATCGTTCGTGCACCTGTCCCTAATAGATCATAGGCAAGAACCAATCAAAATTCCGACATCAATTTGTCTTTTACGATAACAAATTGTTAAATTGTCCGCCTCGTTCGTTGACGCATCGCATAAATTACAAATTCATGTGTCTGTCCGCTTATTGACAATAAAAATAAGCCATTGAGCGCGCGAGAATTTCTGCAGTTATCGTAAAAAAGCCAGTAGAATTGAAAAAATCGCCACGGAATAAAATATTTTCATTCTGTTGACGAAATTAATATTAGTCTCTTCGTTTTATCACATTGAAACTTATATATAGATTAACGACACGCCCGGAACAGTCATTACGAACTCTGCAGCAATTTTTAGGAACTTTCATTGCCACGCAAACGATCTGAACCTGATCACAACCCCCTCACATTCCCAATAATGCATTTCACCGCTCCCCGGCCCCGAACATACAACTGATTGCTCCTATCATCCAAGTAAGCCTAATATATGAAAAACTTTCTCCACTTTTAGAGAAAAATAAATATGGCCGTTTTGAACTGTATCGGGACCAAATCTTCTCACATACCATTTACCTTACAAAATATTCGATTGGCCGTTTATAGTAGCTTCAATCTGTTTCGTGTGACACACTCATCCACTGACTCCCTCATAACATAAGCCGCAAAACGGGGGGGAATTTTGGCCGAGTTTACTTGCTCGTGTGTGAAGCTAAGAAAAGTCAAAACACGTACCATCTGTAAGCCTTAAGAACATATCAATTTCTGGAATAAAGTTTACGTTACCTGCGTATCTTTAGTTTTGTCGAGTTCCCAGCCTTCCTCAAGATCAGTGAGTTTCACCGTGATCAATTTGCTGTCATTGTACATTCTGAAGGGCTGCTCCCTTGCTGGCTTCGAGTCAAGAAACCGTTCCTTTTCTGTCATCTCCACACGCTTATGAAAAGGAAGATACATACTCAAGTAAATTACGACGATGCTTAAGAAATGTTAATTAAAGTGAGACTAAATGACTATATACCCACAAAAGATCCAAAAATATCCTCTTTCAAAAATAAACTTCCTGCAATTTGCTCTATTGTTTAACAATGCTCCAAATTGATTTTAATTAGTTTGCTCGGACCTGACTGACAGTGGGATCGATATGCAGTGCCTCATTGATCAATGCATCCATCCGTTCATCTATTTGTGAAGTAATTAACGTTCCCTATACTATTTTTGGGCTTCATTTTATTTACTATTAATCCCAGAGATCTGATGAAGTGATTGTTGTTCCGCCGGTCCTCGAAACGTTGGTTTCATTCATTGATTCACAAAAAAAGGATCATGTGTGGACAACTAGATAATCCCGTCATGAGTAAGTCTCCTGCCTTTGGGGAAGATGCTTCACAGTTTGTTTGCAAAGTTCATCACACTGATTAGATTAGAGGAGTGGGCAAAAGCTCTAATACAAACTGTAGTCTTGCAAGAGATGTTTGTCGTCACGTAATCACTTCACTTGGAACCGTAGCTGAAACCAACTTAAATGCAAACAAAGAAATGAAAAATAAACTGTTCACAGCCTTTTATTTTATATATATTTTTGTTTTTGCTGCATTTTTTTTTTTTCATTTGATCATAGAACGCGGGGATAGAATCGCTAGAACTGGATGCCAGCGCAGAACGGAAGACTTGACTGAGTAAGGTGTAGAGACCCAGAAAAGTAGAGGGGCTGTAGACTTTGGACGAAAGTGAATTTCCTGTTCTCCAGAAACGGAAAATTCCCAATGGTTGAAATCCACCGTAAGGAAAAGAAGGCGACTGGTACATGAATGGATGGATTTGTTACCGAGGAAGAAAATTATTTAAATCAATCGCTTCTGGAATCAAATGCAAATTACTTCGCGAGCAATTCGTCACCACTGCCCCAGGAGACCGATAATTTAAACAGTGACTGCTTCCATGCACACGACGTCCCTGTTCAGGAAAAGAAGAAGCACGCAAATCAGTTCCTTGAGCTCACTAAGATTTTGCGCCGTTATAATAACAACATGAAAATCGCATATCTAAACGTGAATTGCGTGGCTGGCTTTAAATTTTTTGAAATGAAGTCACTGATACTCGAGGGTGCTTTCGATGTTTTTGTATCAGCTGAGACAAAAATAGATGAAGCCTTCCCCAATTCACAGTGCTATATCAAAGGGTACAAGATGTTTCGTAAAGATCGTAATCGATTTGGAGGAGGTCTCCTAGTTTACATCAGAAGAGGTTTGATCACTCAAAGAATTAATCATCTGGAAGGCAATTATACCGAATCTATTGCTCTGCTGGTGTAGCCTAAAAAGTCATCGACGAGGACTCTGCTTCTGTGTACGTACAAGCCACCAAATGTAATCAAACATCTGTGGGAACGGGAGGTTAACTCCATGTTGCTTAATGCCTCTCAGCGTTTTGAGAACTTAGTGATTCTTGGTGATCTAAATTGCGATATCTTACGTCCGGACAAGGGGCCCAGGAAGGGAAGAGCTTTAATGGATTTAATGATTGAATATAACTTGACCAACCTGATCAGGGAGCCCACGAGAGTGACTGCAACATCTAATACTTTCATCGACGTAATCCTGACAAACAGGCCTCGATCTTTTTTAACGTCTGGCACGTTAGATTTGGGCTTAAGTGACCATCACTTGGTCTATGCTGTTAGCAGGTCACACTGCCCTAGGACTTGCCCTATAACCGTTGAAAAACGCACTTTCAAGAATTACGATCCCGAGCGATTTCGCGATGATTTGCATTTGATCCCATTTGATATCGCATACATATTCGAGGACATTGACGACATCTATTGGGCTTGGAGTTACCTGTTATCAAATTTACTCGATGACCACGCGCCAATTAAACGTAAAACAGCAAAACGAGAGCACGTACCATTTATGACACCTGAGCTACTCGAGGCAATTAGGAAACGGAACAAATTAAAGCGCCTTTACAACAAATCTAAGTGCCCGCTAGATTGGGACAGATACAAGATTCAACGAAACGTTGCATCTTCATTGAGATGTAAGGCTGTATCTAACTATTTTCGTACCACTGCCGCAAATGCCAAAGGCAATCCCAAAAAATTTTGGAAAACGGTCAAGCCTTTCATGCACTCAAAAAAAAAACATCAGCCGGGATTCCATTCATCTTAAAGAGGGTGATAGTCTTGTTGTTAACAAACTGGAAGTAGCACAAATTTTTAGCGCGCACTTTTCATCCTTCTTGAATGACAATGATAGCGATGGGCATCACAATGATATTTTCTGTTTTACCAGTCATCCAAGTATCTCTGCTATACAGACCCACTGCTCTGCGGAAGAAGCTTTCCAGTTTCGCTCTGTATGTCCACCTGAAGTCGAACTTATACTTAAGTCACTTGATCCAAAAAAAGCAACTGGTTATGATAAGATACCGCCAAGAACATTGCGGGATGGTGCTGATGCTCTTGCTTATCCGCTATCTGTTCTTATCAACAAGATTATTGATTCTGGCTCTGTGCCGGCTGCTTGGAAGCTGGCCGAAATCTGCCCCATCTTCAAAAAGGACGATCCTCATGATAAATCTAACTATCGGCCAGTGTCGATTTTAGTTACTCTGGATAAAGTTTTTGAGAAGTGCCTTGCACGCCAACTCTCTGATTATTTTAGTTCTATTTTATCACCGTTTCTTTCTGGGTATAGACGGGGCTACAGCTGTGAGGCGGTACTTCTACGTTTGATTGAGGATTGGAGGAATTCACTTGACAATAAGTGTGTTGTTGGCGCAGTTTCAATGGATCTGAGTAAAGCTTTTGATATGATACCGCACGACCTCCTCCTCGCTAAGCTTGCTGCCTACGGTGTTGCTCCAGTCAGCCTGCCCCTCCTACACAGTTACCTTAGAGATAGGTCCCAGCGTGTCAGGATAGAAGATGTAACATCAGATGTTGCTGTTTTTTCTAAAGGTGTACCTCAGGGATCGGTGTTAGGGCCCCTCCTCTTTAATATTTTTCTTATGGATCTGTTCTATTTTATTAATCGTGCTAATTTGTCCAACTATGCTGATGATACACAAATTTATTTTAGTGATCGCGATCCTGAGGTGGTAAAGTCTGTAATTAATGGCGATCTCGCTGTTGCGAGTCGTTGGTTTGACGATAATAAGCTAGTGCTCAATCCCGAGAAATGTAAATGTCTTATTCTTCCAAAAAACTATCCTTGCGATCTTTCCTTTAGCATCAGTGATGTACAGGTTCCTATCGTAGACCATTTAGAACTTTTAGGCGTAACTATCGATAACTCGCTAAATTTTAGTAAACACATTGGCAAGATTATAAAGAAAGTTGGAAATCAGTTAGACGTTTTGAGCAGGCTAAAGAACACGCTTTCAATCTCTTCGAAGATGTGCCTCTACAACTCGTATGTAATGTCTTATTTTACTTACTGTTCAGCGATCTGGAATAATTGTAATGAGTCTGATAAGCAGAAGCTGGAAAGGCTTAATGTGAGAGCTCTAAGGTGTGTCTATAACAAACGGGTGCCCCTTCATGGTGATGATGACTACGGCTTAACTTTGTCCAATCGTCGCCTACAGGACATTGCCATATTAATTTTTAAAGCTGTAAACGGTATGTTACCGGGATATATAAGTGATTTGTTCGTCGTACGTAATAATGTGAAGTGCCTGAGAAGTACCAACAAGTTAGTCGTCCCACGTAAAAAAACTTCAAACTTTGGCCTAAAATCTACAGCTTTTATTGGTGCCAAGGGGTGGAATTCTTTACCGGATAAATTGCGTTCAACGAAAATCCTTAAGGAATTTAAGAAGGCTGTGAGAGAACTACATTTGTAACGTACAGATTTATATGATTCATTGTAATAATTTTAAGATTTAGGATTGTTTATTTATTGATATAGTTAGATTGTTAGTTACTAATTGATCATGTATGTATGCATTAATTTTTTTTATTTTATTTTACTTTTCTCGGCATATTAGCATGTATTTGCTAGGGGCCCAATCAGCCTCATCAACCCGAGTTGAAATAAAGTTACTTACTTACTTACTTATTTACCTATAATGCTTTGCGCGCGAAAACTTTAAAAGAGCGCATAAAAACACAAAGAGAAATTGTCAGTCATTCAAACTCGACATACTGGCCCTAAACTCATATTTTTATACGCCCAACTTGCTTAGTTTGATTCGCAAGGCATTGTGGTAAAATGTACAGCCGCCATCTTTTTCCTTACGGTGGATTCTGATCATGAATGTGTCCAGGGGCTGACACGTGCCGCGTTTCGTAATATATGGAGCATTTATTTTTTAAGCATTTATTCAATGACCAGATAGAGGATGCTTTTTATTCCCTTCAGTTAAAAGACGTTGTAATTTTGCCGATAGGCGGAGGACTTTTAGATCCAAAATTCCATGTTATAGAAAAGATTCTACCTTGTCACCGCAATGAGCGATCACATGAGATAGCATTGCCCCTGCGTGAACTCATTGCGTTGTCGCCTTCATTCGACGAGCGTTCTCATTTACTGCTTGGCCGTGAACATGCGAAGTCACGGGGAAAAATCAAAGGACAAATCCTTTGACTCATCAGACCAAGGAAGGAGTGTCCTCGAGCATGCGAGAACCGGTAGTTTGGATGATGAAAGTGTTACCGGCAGGCCTTGAAAACCAGTCTATAGGTGGTCAATGGACTGAGGCTGAGGCATGTCACAATATCAAATATTTAGAATTACTGGTAACCTTCTAAGCACTAAAACGTTTTTGCAAAAATGGCTCAAAAGATCATGTTCGCCTCAGATCAGACGATAATGAATTATTTCATATACTTCACATCAGTGTGACAGGTTAACTAAGGAAATCTGTCTCTAATACATGTAGAAAGAGATATGAGTCTGTGCTAGCTATGTGCCAGGGAAAAATAACATTCCAGCAGATTAAGCATCTAGACAATTTCATGACAATACTAAACGGATGCTGCATCAAGACCTATTTTTGTCAATCCCACAACTGTGGGGAGCACTATAGACATTGATCTGTTTGCTTCTCGATTGAATGCGCAGTTGCCATGTTATGTTTCCTGGAAAACAGGCCCAGGGGCCAGCTACATAGATGCTTTTACAATTCCCTGGACTGACTACTTATTTTATGCATTTCCCCCATTTAATTAGCATAATCCTACAGAGTGTACAGAAAATCGAACAGGAGAAGGCCGAGGGAATATTTGTGGTGCCCAACTGGCCCACACAACCATGGTAGACCATACTTACGCAGATGGTCACTGCCTACCCACGACTATTGCCAGTACAAAAAGACATCCTGACCCACCCCAGCCAGAAAGGATCTGACCATCCGCTGTGGCAGCGACTTCATCTTATGTTATGAAAGCTATCCGGACAGTTATATAAAGTAGGGCGTTTTGACAGAGGCAGCAGACACCATCCTTAAATCCTGGAGACCATGTACAAGTAAACAATAACAACCATAGATCAGGAAATGGATACAGTATTGCCTTCAAAGGAGTATTGATCCAACTAATTCCACTGTGGGAAAAAAATGTTAGAGTTTTTACTTGGACTTTTTAAGAAAGGTTTAGGCTACAGTTCCCTGAATATTGCACGCTGTGCACTCTCGTGCATTATGACACCAAACAATATGGGTTCTTTTGGGTCACAGTCCCATATGTACCCCGATATATAAAGACATGGAATGTGACAGTTGTGTTAGAGTTTCTTGCTAACTTACATCCACCATCTAAGTGGACCCTCAGAGAGCTTGCTCTAAAACTACATGTAGTTATGCTTGTTAGTTTAGTATCTGGTCAACGAGGCCAGTCTATCCAGTTACTAGATATCAATTGCATGTCAAAAACCGAAACTTCATGTATCTTTGTTATCACACAGAATGAGAAACAATCCAAACCAGGAATCAAGCAACCTGAAATTAAGCTTGAAGCGTACTCAATAGATGTTAGGTTTTGTGTAATTGTAACATTACAAAAGGAGTTCCTTAGTAGGACAGTTAGTCTCAGAGGGAAACCATCTCAACCGTTTATAAGTTACGTTAAACCATCTAGTCCTGCATCACGTGATACAATTAGTCGTTGGGTTGCTTTGGAAAACATATTGGCTGCTGCTGGGTGGAAAAGTGACTGTGCATTTGCGAAATATTACAATAAGCCAATTGGAACTAAATCCTTTTCTGAAGAAGTGCTTATCCAGTTATAAACACTGAACTGAACTGTCATGTATATCCTTTATCTACGTCTTCTTTTGTTATGTTGACAGATTACTATCACAAATATAACTTGGATTTATACTTGTGTCCACTTGAGATCTTTAAGCATGCAGTTACTGTGAAGTCTTATGTGATATCTCATTGTGGTTACAAGGTAGAGTTATAAAATCAAACGAGACTTACCTGTAAGATGAAGTTTGATTTGGATTCTACCTTGTCACCATATCCCTCATTGCTATGGTGACAAGGTAGAATCCAAATCAAACTTCACCTTACAGATAAGTGTGATTTTAATTTATAGTTTTCCACTAATCAATTGTGAAACACCTTTCGGAGTAAACCATCCACAAATATATAAGACATCTTGCCAAGATTCCTTAAGTGAATAGCAAAAGAACTTTTGCATATCCTGCACAAATCGGAAGGCCGGCTTGATTTCGGCTTTCTTCCCCTTATAGCAGCTGTTCTTGGAGTTGGAGAAGACGTCTGAGATGACATCCTCGATGCACAAATACACGTACATGTTGCTGTATGCAAACTGATACTTGTATTTAGTTAAATAAACAGTTTACCGCTCAAATGTCATTGGGCAGATTTTTTTTTTCGTCAAGGGGTGTAATCATACAAGTTTACTTTTTACCAAAGATGTCTGCAGCTTCTCTACTCTTCTTGCTCTCTAGGGTCGCAAGCCCTAGCTCCAATCCCCCGTGTGCTTCGCGCTCGCTTCGCTCGGTATTTCTTTAGCGTGCGTAGACAGAGAACAGTCTACCTGAAAAAACGCCTTTTCAACAAACGTTTAGAATCAATGGTAGATATCCCCATCGTCCATCCATCCTTTGATATATTTCTGCATCTTCAAAGATTTATGCAATGATGGATCTTTTTTTGTATGCAGATGAGCTGTGCATGATTGATTGATTCACAGTCACATATATCACGCATAGTTTAACACTATGTCCTCATTCACGTCTCACATTTGATCACTTACCATCTTAGAATCTTCGTTATCACTGTAGACGTAGAATCGTAAGTAAATCAGGTCGCTTCTGGGATCCGGTCTGCTGGCAAAAACTGTCGCTATTTTTCTTCCTGTTTTTCTGTCGATAGTATCCTCCTCTTTAACCGTGGAATTGGGCTGGAATCGACTGACTCGCTCTGATTCGTCCAGCACTCTCTCCCAGTTTGAACAACCTGTATACATAGAAGTAGCGTTATTTTCATTTATTTATTCGTTTATTTATTTATTTATTTATTATTGATTGACAAATTGATTTTTGTTTCCTGATTGATTTATTGATTTTTAATTGATTGATTGATTAATTGCTTGATTGATTGATTTTTAACAGCTACCAATAATATGGTGATGTTTTGCTTAAGGCCCGTTTACACAGGCGATTTTTGTCACGGCAACGCGATGCAAATTTTGTCGCACTAACGTTGCAACAAGTTTCAAACATGTTCGAAACCACTGCGATATCACGGCGACAAATCGCACTAAAAATCGCACCTGGTATACACGTGCGATTTTGAAGTTGTAACTTTGGCGCGACAAAAATTGCATCGAGTTGCCGCAACAAAAATCGCCTGTGTAAACGGGCCTTTATGTTTCTGCTTAACCCTACATCTATTCCAGGTTTATCCCTATCCTTATTACGTCTGAGACCATGTGCGTTTCCGAACACGTACCAGCGTGGCCGAGTGGTTAGAGCGCCAGATTTGAAATCCGTAGGTTGCGGGTTCAAATCCCGTTCTGACCGCTAGCTGATGTTGTTCTCGGTAGCCCCGAGTCTAACTTCTCGTCTATGCTTGTAAATAGCGAACTGGTCAGTTGGGATTCTTAACCAAGTTATGTTTATTTTTCACCATTTGTTTACAATGGTCTTGAAAAGCCCCGATGGGGAGTGGCCAATCGAGCTCCTAGTGTGAATCTTAAGCTTTCTTCACATCTAGTGCCGAAACATTAAGCTCTTGCATGATTCTTACCAGGCACTATTGTGAAACACAGCTAGAATATAAACTCAACGGCCGTGCACGGGTACAAGGTCCTGACCTTGTACTAAGGCACTAAATTTTACTTGGGCACTTGGAGTAGCCGGTGTCTGAACGGCGTTGGATTTCTGCACTGTTCCCTGGCCATCGACGACATTCTGGGCGCCATGAAAGGCATAACCTGTCACATTTAATCATGCGTCTGCCTTAAATAATGTAAAAGAAACTAACTACGGTTACCTTGAGCAGAAAAGTCCACCGGATTCAATTCATTCTCAATCTGAGAAAAAACAAAAAAATTACAGTAACTTTTTGTCATAACACATCAATTATATTCGAAATTATACCTTTTTTTTCTATATTAAGAGCTAATTAGATCGCGATGTAATTAGAAGTTAAATGTTACCTAAGTTTGGAATCTAATGATTCAAGACAGCTAAACGAGCTGGGCAGTCTTCGTTGAGCCTATTTTCAAATGCTCAAAATCCGTTGTGGTACACGAACTTTCCCAAAACCACTTGTTAAGTGTAAGAACGAACTTTTTTTCAATAGTGATAATCTTTATT
>JAHPZR010033273.1:0-45000 GCA_019787425.1 Platygyra sinensis | reverse complement strand
AAAGAATCCGTTGAAATTATGTGTTATCTTTTCAGCTGTTTAGTGAATTTTCTTTTTGAAAGGGGAAAAGTACCTTTGAGTTGGAAGCTAGGTAAAATTGTTCCGGTCCAGAAGAAAGACTGTACGTTAACAAAGCCTAACGATAGCCCAAAAACAACGTATGAACTGGGCCTTAATGTAACTCAGGAGGGAGAGGGTGTCTCAAGGCAAATCAGTGGTTTAGTCATAACTACCAGTGTGACGCCACTTCATACATCGGTGATTTTCGATATGGCGGCCAAATTTTTTGGTTCGTTAGCTGAAAGAAATGTGGAAAATTCTAACTTTTTGATGATTCGGTTACTTTGCTCAATGTTATATTAAAAAGGAACAAAACCTCTTATTATGAGGTACTTCTGTTGAAAACTTGAAGAGAAAACGGCGGGCGTTTTGGGTGGCCTTTACTTGACCGGAAGTCAAGATGGCGGTAGCCCCACTTGATCCGATTTGTTTTCAATAAAATCTTGAACAAAACAACAAACAGTTGTATTCACAGACAATATCCACTACAAAGCTTGCACATTTATGCCAATTAGTCAATAATAGCAAAATAATCTTACCAAATCTGGACAAGCCGAGCGAAGCTTCGACTCGTTGCTATGTGACGTCACACTGGCAGTGATGAGTCGGTCTCTGACAGATACCCGAAAGCAATAAAGCCAACCCCTCCCTCCTGGTCTAACTTAACAATTCACTAAAAAATTATACAATAATCCAAGTTACTCTATTAGAGGACAGATGCGCGATGGACGTAACCGTTACAAAGTTGTTTTCCTCTGCTGTTTTAAAATGGCGGAAAGTTTTGAGGTTTAGGATAATATTTTACCTGACTGGGCGAAAGATAAAGTACAAAAAGTCTTGCCCTGGCATTGAACAGGTTCGAGAAGCCGAAAGAAGAAAGATAAAACCGTTTCTTTTAGAAAATGATCCAGAAGAAAAAAAAACTTCGAGCAATCTCAGTCGGCAGTCGAGCGAGACTGAACCATGCACAAAATTGGTCTTGGTAAGCCGAGAACCATTGCATTATCTGAAATTTAACAAATCCAATAAACAAGATGTTTTTGAGATTAATTTATTTAAAAATTTTAACTTTTCCTAGTGTCAAAACAACTGTTAACACGCTGATTGATGCCAGGAATGAAAGATCAAAACATCACATCGGTAAAATAAAGAAATAACCTTGCCTTCCGATGTGGCAGTTGTTCCGGTCCGTTTTAGGCCGCAACAGCGAGTTAAGTATAGCTAACCACAGCTCACGGCCAGCAGCATCGCAGCTAAAATGTATCTCCGACACTGTATCAAACTGATTCGGGAATCACCAACCACAGAAGACAAAAATTTCCACCGTCATTTACGCTCCTTTCATTCAAAACTCGAATTAAATTGCCTCTAGGTTGACTCCAACCACAAGTTTTCCGAGAGTATATTTTCAACTTTTGAAATTTTCAAAGGAACGTCCAAGCTTTTCGCCTCACAGGGCTGCTCTGATGAAGAAAACTCACTTGATTTTTCCAGCATTTTTGTAAAGATTAAATTTCGCAGCTCAATTCTGCTTTCGCTGTAAGTTTTTATTCCAGAAGGAGCGACGCTGATGCAGTGGATTCAGCACGTGCACAACGATTTCAAAAAACAATTATGCCGTCAATAAAGCGATCATTTTATTTACTCAACACCCGCTCTATCTGTGTTATTTTTCTCTATAATTGAACGCAGTGTATTGATAGTTTAAGTCTTTTAGATATGTTAGAAAAGGTAACGATGCAAAGAACCCAGCAATTTTCAGCTTTTGTTTGTTACGGAATTGAAAGAACCCAGTTAAATGCAACGCATGCGCAGTTGCTCGAGAAAATTGAGACCGATTGCTTTAGCAGAAACGTGCCGATTTCTATCGATCCAGTCGTTAGAATTTCAAGAAATTTGGCAAAAAAAATAGTTCAAAAAGCACGTGAATGATCAGTCAAGTAAAATCTGAATTTTTGACATAGGGATTTTTTAATAATACAGAAAACGATCAACGGCGAATTACGAAAATCTCCAATGTCAAAATTTGATTAGAACAGTGTAAACAGAAGGGATTTAATGTCAACTCGTAGTGTGCAAACGATGAAAACAATCTAACGACTGGATTTTTTTTTAAATAAACTAAAATCATCTTTTAAGCCTTGCTTGTAACCAGTCCCGTTTCCATGGTAACAACACACACCCTAACGAAAATGCGAGAATAAATAGTTCTGTGGTTAACCTTGACTCTTGCAAAAAATGGGCGCCAAAGCATAAATATCTTAAAAGTAATGGTGAATTAGGTATAGGCACTTGAAGACTGTGTTTGGCCACCTTAAATAATCCCAGAGTTATTAGTCTGGCGTCTATGGACCCGTCAAAAGCATTTGACACCCTTCCACATGATCCTATTATGAAAGAGCTTGAAGATTACGGACGAGACTCAAAAGTTATCAACCTCGTTAGCAATTATTTAAGCGACAGACAGCAACGTGTTAGATTGAATGGACAACACTCTTCTATGATGAAGGGTGTCCAACAGGGATCAATTTTGGGTCCTATTGACTTAAATATCTTCATGACCTGTCTTATGCTATAGATGAATTCACACCATTCACATATGCCGATGACACTCGATTGTTTAAGGGGGGAGAAACTTAATTACAAGTCTGTTGCTAAGAACGTCTCAAAACCTCCTTTTTTGGCTCCTGAAGTCGAGTGGACATCAAAGTTTACCGTGTTTGTTCGATTCACATTTCCTTTAAATGTTTCGAACCACGCCCATATTTGTTATTTCACGTGACCACAATAGAAAACGTCTAAAAATTCGGACTAAGTGGATCGTTTTCGAAATATAACAATACGTTTTGTTAAAACACGGCATTATCTACAACTTGTAGTATGCGTTTTGGGAAATGTACAATATTTCGAAAATTATAGATCTTTAAGAGGCTATAAAAGTACTTTATAGAGGCTATAAAAGCGCTCTTTATAGATCTTTAAGAGGCTATAAAAGCACTTTTTAGAGGCTATAAAAGCACTCTCCTAACTCTATGACCTGCTGAAAACTGTACCGCTTACTACATTCCAGGTCCCAGTCGTTCAAGGCTAAGGATGGATAACGCTATCTACCGGAAAAAAATCGCTATCCAGTGGATAGCGTGGTTTGTTTTGTCAACACTTATCCGCTGGATAGCGATTTATCCGGTGGATAGCGCTATCCACCCTTTTGACAACTGGGGCCAGATCTATAAACACGAAACCATTGATCGTACAATATCAGCATCTTTGCAACTGTCGTGAAGTTTTCTCCTAGCTTCCCGACTTTTTAATGCCACCCTTGCATATCCGTCCCTTCTAACCTGAAGCACCGCGTATTTGTGACGAGAGAACTTAATCTGTTTAATAAATAAATCAACAATCTCTCACTTGACCTTTTTATTGCGGACGAGATACTGCTACAACATTTTATAGATTTAAACTTGCTGTTACAAGAGTCCACATAAACTTTAGAGGTTCCTGCCAACTCACCAGGAACTCTTTCAGGTACAACTTCCTCTCTCAATGCTTTTCCCGACACACAAATCTTTCTTATTTTCATGACCGACAGTTTCTTCGCTTGAAACGCCATTTTGAACAGGTTTGTTTTGCGAGAGATTAACGCGAGGAGTTCGCGAAGAGCGCACTTTCAGAGTTTCCTTATAAGTCTTGGTTACCAATAATGGCATCTACTGTTTATGAAACGGAAATCAGCGTCGTTACCAAAACTAAATCTGTCAGCAAGAAAACGAGACTGCAGTTTTGACACCAAAAAATCCATTACCGCGATGCGAGACGCGTTGGATCGTCACTTGAGAAGTCCTCTATTTTCCAAGCCTTTTTTTCTATTATTGGAGACAGTCAATTTAACAACGCAAATACATCTCGGAGGAATTTTCTCAAAAAAACCCTCAGCAAGAGCGGTCAGATAGCTCCAACAATGTATATGCAGTCGCTGACAAAGAAAGCCGTTGCCAAACTTTACGAACAAGGTGAGCTTGTTGACACTGACTCGATCCTCCAACCAGAAAACAACCTGATTTTTTATCAGTCTGTTCCTTAGAAAGCGAGGTTGTAAAACCAGCAGGTCTTAAGAGGCACATGTTCGTCTCGAGAGAAACACGAATTGGTGAAAAATATTTGCAAATGGGCAAAGAGTGTGGAGCAGTTTTAGCTACAAAAAACCACCAAGGTGGCCTGGGCGACAAAGAGTCAAACGGTTAAATGTTCGAAAGGCCTCGCTCAAAACGCTGCCGGGTGAGACTCATCCAGAAATACCTGTCACATCTGAATCCCGATTGCAGCGCTTTATTCCAGAAACCATGAAGCCCGTGCAAATCGTTTAATCCAGCAAGAGATGCTGTGTGGTACTACTGGACTCCACTTGGCCACAACACGCTTGATAATATGCCGCGTTCTTTGACAACAAGAGTTGGTAGAATCCCACACTTTCTGACAACAATACAATCAGAGCTACCACCGTAACGGTTGTATCTGCTACTAACATCACAATTCGACACATTACAGCAATAAACGGACATCAAAGCGAAGCCAGCTTCCAGATCGCTAGAGTTACTGTGAAATTCGAGCAGTTCAAAACAATGTGGATCTAGCTTGGCGAGTTCCAAGATCCGGCACCCTCTACAACTGCGTTTTCCGTTTGAATGTGAACTTTAGAGATAGCAGTAGGGTATAAAACTTGCAACGATTAAGGAAAAGAACTTGCCGACCATGCAAAAAAGCAACGATTTCCACTTTGCTTGAGCAACGCGTAGCTTTCCCGTTCTAAATTTCTTGCTTCTTTGATCACCTGTTGTATCATGCCACTTTTTGGTGGGCTTGTTGTCTCAGTCCTTTGCGAGTGGGAAAATATTGCAATCGTTGTAAGAATATTTGAATTAAAATCATTTTTTTTGTGTGTGGGGGTATATTATCTCACTGTTTGAGCCTTCTTCGCGGCTCGGTTATTACCCACCGCTAGCCACCTTCACCTCGATGAATAGTTGATAACTATTCGGTTCATTTGGTATGCTATGTGTTGCACTGTGCTAATCCAGGGTATTCCTTAATATGTTGTTTCACTCTATTCTATAAGTGATCAGGTACTTACAGCAAACGAAAGATGGCGAAGACAGTAATTGTAAACAAAAGAAGGAATCCTAACAAAGTTGCGATTGCGAAAAAGTTTTTTCCACTTCCGGGATGGTTCGTCGTTGGAGTTCCTCCGTCTGCAGTAAAATGTGAAGACATCAGTTATCACGAAGCTAAGGCAAATACGGAAAATAATAATAATAATAATAATAATAATAATAATAATAATAATAATAATAATAATAATAATAATAATAATAATAATTATTATTATTATTATTATTATTATAATTATTATAATTATAATAATAATAATAATAATAATAATATTATAATAATGATGATGACGATGATGATAATGATGATGATAATAATAACAATAATAATAATAATAATAATTATAATATTAATCATAATAATAATAATAAGCGAGTGAGGGTGGAGGTTATTACATAACTTAACGAATTACCGTCTAGTCTTCCCTTTAAACAGACTTGTGTTTCACAAACATCCAGGAAACGAATGACAGATCATGCCGAAAGCTCTTTGTATTCAAACAATCATGTGTACACCCAACAACAATAACAACAACAACAACAACAACAACAACACCAACGTTGTACATGGCATTCATTTAACCTCAAGAGTCTAACAGTCTAAGAACAGCACCAAGAAATTCCATGATTTTTGTGACGCCACCCCCTTTTAAAAGCTCTATTTTTCAAACATTTTCCGTCAAAACAAAGTTGAAACCCTGTTTATTCAAATTCCTAAAAGTTGAAGAGCTTGGGCAGCAGGGATGGCGCACTGGTAGAACCTCTTGCCTCTCACCAACGCTGCCCAGATTCGATTAAGGTCTGGAGTGATATTTGAGTTGATTTTGTTGATTCTCGCCAAGCTCTCACAGTTGTGTTCTGTGTTCTCCGGTTTACCTCCATAAAAACGAGCGTATTCAAATTCGCGTTTTACTGCCCTGACAGCTGCATAATATCAGTTGGCGACACGCCAATCGTTGTTGACTAAATTTTCAATCATAGTTTTCCTACCTCTGACGTTTTTGAAGTTTGGCCCGAGTCTGGCTTTCTGTGCAGTTTTTTTTTTTTTTTTTTTTTTTTTTTTTTCCCTCAGGTTTTTGCCAGTTCGTTGTTTGAAATGGTAGGTAGGTTGTAGTCTAAACAGAACGCAGGGTTGTCGGAACAGCAACAAGATCATTTATTGCAAACGAAAGTAGTAATTCCCCCCCCCCCCCCACAAAACTTCACAACAAGCACACTATCCTTCGACCTCCGTCACTCTTGCATAAACACTGCCTCTCCCAGATACTCACGCGAACTCTGACACACTTTAACAAACACGTTCTCCGCCAAACTTTACACGCGAACTTTGTCACACTTCAATAAACACTACTGACTCACGAGATTTCTAAATACTCCTGCGAAAAACTACCTAAAAGCTACTCCGATTCGCTTAAATACTTTACAGTAAAGGGTTCTAGAACTTTAAGGCTGCACTAAATAAAGCTAATCAAATCATAGATCGCAATAAGAAACTTCCAGCAGCCTTGTCTATTGCCAACGACCGCTTCGTCACAGGATCGGAATCCTCAAAACGAAAAGACGTAAAACGTCAGACGACAATTCCTTTGCTATGGAGTTCAGCGATAATTTTGATAATTTTCTTTTTAATTGGTTCTCGTAGACGACAATTTTCTTGTCTGGTGAGCGCAAATAGTAAAAAAACGAGAAAAATCATGCTTTGTGAAAGCCTGTTGGGGACACGGCCGTCACATCTCCCCCTAGGGGGAAATTGCTTACGCTCTTTCTTGCTCGTGATTGGCAGTTTTTAGGCGCGATAAAGCTTTCGGCGGCGTTTTCTCAATTATTTTCTGTTTCCATGCTAAAGATCTGAATTCTAATCAGTGATTTCAATCATGTTTCTTGCAGCTGTACCTTGGGAGTTATTAATTGAAATTTTAATTGAGGTGTTAGCCTTGCTTTCTAGTGGCAATAGCCCGTACGCAGCGTTCTCGACAGCCAAAAAATGCCAGTGGTCATCAGTGGAGGTGGATTCTCAATTGTCTCTCTTACAGGCTCCTCGCGCCTTTGGCAGTCCTTATCGTGACTTGTCTGCTGTCCTAGCGCCGTCATATTGCTTACAAATCGCCAAGCTATGCAAGCTAGTTCTTCTATGAACTCTTCTACTGATGAACCAAGGCTCCGAAAACGGATATTCTGATTTGAAGACATCTTTATAATGAAAAATGCACCTAAGTTCTTAGGAATGCTCTATTTGCTAGTTACGAGGGGCGGAGAGCGAGCGACGCGGTTTTTTCATCATTGAAAATATTGATATAGTCAATCAGAGCGTCGATACTTCAATTTTCAGTAGTGACAAAATCTTATGACTTATCAGCTGGTTTCTCTAGTGTCAAGGTACAATGTTTATCTCGATTATCTTAGGCGCCTAAATCTCGGTATGTATATGATAAAAAAAAAAACTTGATATGCAAAAGCTGTTTATTTAATGATTACCAACCAATATAAGGACCAGAATATCTCAAAGACAAAAGACTCACTACCTACAGTGTCTTGTTATAGTACACCGGAGAAAAACCAGTTCGACATGCACAAAAATGGTTTCATCCTTTCTTGTTATTTAATGGTAATAATAATAATAACAATAATAATAATAATAATAATAATAATAATAATAATAATAATAATAATAGTTAATAATAACACTTAATAATAATAAGAATAATAATAACAACAACAACAACAATAATAATAATACATTTCTGGAGCACCCTTTCCCATGGGTCCAAAGGCGTTATTTACAAAGTCAAAGTTAAAAATATTTTTTAAAAAATAGATAAAAATAGTTAAAGAATAATTAGTTAGGTTATAAAATTAAACACCAAAGCATTTCATGAATCTAAAAAGTGGGTATAAAAAGAGCGGTTTTAAGCCGTCTCTTTAAAATGTCAAGTAGTCCAGTATCCCTTATATTCTGAGGAAGACTGCTCCAGTGAAGCAGCGCATTGACAGAAAAAGCACGAAGGCCATAACTATTTGTGTTAAACGCAGGGACCGCAAGTAGATTATTCTTTGGAGACCTAAGGTCCCTTGATGGCTGGTAGTTTTTGAGAAGATCTTTAATATAGGAAGGATCAAGACCATGAAGAGTCGTGTAGGTAATGGTCAGTATTTTAAATTCCATTCGGAGATTAATCAGAAGCCAATGGAGATTTTTAAGAACAGGGGTAATGTGGCAGAACTTTGGGTGAAACAGCAACAACACGAGCACGGCTGCATTCTGAACACGCTGAAGCTATATCTTTCTAACTGTAAATACTTACTGGTAGTTGTTAAGTTGGTTGAGTTTTGAGACCAGGAAGGCTTAGGAGTTCCTGCAAGTAAGTCGAACAAAGAGTTGTGTTAAGTGATTGAATCTCGGTACATACCGACAGTTGCTATTTTCATAATATCTGTGAAGTAGTCGAGTCTTAATAATTGCTATTTGTTTCCTTCGTTCCTTTCGTTATCTGTAAGTAAGTAGCAGCCAACTCGAAAGCCTTGCTACTTTGGATGCTGCACTCTAATTCGCAAACTTGTATATATATATAAATACAAATCGTCCATTATTTTGTTTTCTATACTTTGTTTTTTTTTCTCTCTCTCTCCTTTCTATTTCTTCTACAGAATAGTGTAAATAAATGTGTTGTTGTTGTTGTTGTTGTTGTTGTTGTAAAGTTACTGTATACTTGATTAGCAGAACTCAACCTTGTCAGCGGTTGTTTTGTCCCGGACTTCTTGACAGGATGAAAGAATAGCGAACGAAACGAGTAACAACAACAATACTAATAATAATACTAATAATAATACTAATAATAATAATAATAATAATAATAATAATAATAATAATAATGCAGAAGGCGGTTTCATCGGCGACGTTGAACTTTGCAAGAACTTTTAAAGTAGTAACATGATGATGTTGAGAACACGATTGATAAACTAGCCATGAACAGTTATGAGAATACGTTTAGACATTTAGACATTTAGATTATCATTTTAACAAACGTGTGTGCATTTTTACTTTTTTTATTTACGGATTACTTTAAGTTTCGCTTAGCTCACAGGTTACGCTATGCGCCCTGTGTTGCTTTATTTACTGTCCATCCAGAGAGTTTCACTGCATAATAATTAATTAACAATTATTCGCCGAAGGCTCAGTGAATCACGGCGAATATTCCCCGAGACGAAGTCGAGGGGAATATTCGCTGTGATTCACTGAGCCTGAGGCGAATAATTGTTTTAGTATAATTTTCAGAGGTGAATATCAAGAAATGCAAAATAACAAAGAAAACATAGAAATAACAAACATAAAGGTTGGTTTGCAAGCAAGTAAACCGATTTAATACATCGTTTGCGAATCAACTTACAGACAAATTAGGCATTAAAACGGAAGAATAAAACGAACACTATGGAAAAGAAAATCATCTAGTACCTCTTTCTGTCCATTAGTGACATATCGAAAATTGTGCTTGTCATCATGGAATGAGTAGCGCTGGTCTGAAGAGGATTAAATTCCTGTGACTCGATCTGGCACCGTTTGTCAAGGCCGCGTGAAATGCGAAACCACTGTGTCTACGATCTCTCAATGACTGGAACATCACTTCTTAGAGACATTTTTCGTCCCAATGCTTTGGTAATCATCTCCAGAAATTCCCAGTGTTTTGAATATCCGGATTGAAAGTGATTTCTTCCTAATGAACAACAATTTCATTCAGCAATTTTCCGCCATGTTTACTTGCCTGAATGACAAAGGTGGCGTGGCTTAGTAACCTAGCCATGAAATGCTATATTCACCGCGCTAGGCGGTGAATATAGCGTCATAAGCCGAGCTTCTCGGCCAATCAAAATGCTCGATTCTTATATTCACCTCTGGAAATTATACTAAATAACATTAGTATATACACACTCAGTGACCTTGGTGTTTTAAGCAATCTGATTGGTTCGCTATCTCTGGCTAATGAGCATTATTCACCCCCTACCGAGTGAATAATGCGTAAGCCAAACAAAAATAAAGCATACTTTTGAATAAAGCATACTTTTGATTCACACTGATTTGAACGGTGTCTAAGGACCATTATTCTAGACTGTCACGAGGTTTTTTCGAATATTAACGATGGATTTTCCATGTTCAAAGATTCTGTAAATAGTTTCGCGAATTCGCGCATGTTTTGTACCGCTTGCACGTTTTCCACGCATGAATTGAGAGGTAAATTAAATCGATTTTTAATGGTTTCCTTCTGAAAATGTTGTTGAGATCACTTCCTGTGTATATACTAAAACAATTATTCTTCTCAATCTCGGTGAATAGCGGCTCGGTAAATATTCTGCCATTATTCACCTCGATTTCAAAGAATAATTGTTAAATATATAATTATAATAAGAACCTTCCCAGAATCCTTTGCAGCTGGAAAATCGTCAATCCCAAATAACTTGGTCAGTTTGAGGGCAGCAAGACCCCACGTTGTCCATAAACTAATTATTGTACAGGACTAAGTGCGATGACGTCATTGGTCACGTGACTTTGCTTGCAAGTGCGTTTTTGCTCACTGTGACGAAAGTATTTTGTTATTGAAAAAGCAGTCAACGTGGTTTGAAGCACAATGGTGTGAGCCATTTCAAACTGCCCGGGTACCGAACAAAATATAACTATTAAGGGAGCTATATACATAAAAATATTGAAGATCCGTTACCAGGAGTCAAGATAAAATTAAGTGTAAACGTTCTCTGGTAAAAAGTTTAAAAACTATGAGCTTTCGACAGACTGAACTGCTGTCTTCAACGGATAAAAACGTGTGAAGAATAAAAGCGAAATAAATAAAATAAAGCGGACACTGATTTCGCATAAAATTAAAAGATAAAAGTATGTGCAAAAAAGAATGTTAACAATGCTAAGAAAATTAGTGTTTCTTTAAGAGAATGTGGTATTGTCTTGGGAGCGGGCACGAATTATTGTCCGCCCCAACAGTTTTTGCCGTGTGCCATGACTCCAATGTCTTTTTACTCCGATTGTTCGCTTTGTCAATGATCTTAGAATTGTTGAAGTCAATAACGTGATTGAAAGTCCACGCGTGTTTTGCGACGTTTGACCCTTTAGTACAATGCTTAATGTTTCTGATGTGTTCTTTTCTCCTAGTAGTAAAGGATCTTTTTGTTTCGCCAATATAGCTCCAGGGGCAAGATGCACATGGAATTTTATAAATGACATTGCATTGGTCATCTTCGGCAGGTCGAAACTTAGGGATAGGGAAATGCTGTTGTAAAGTTTTTACCGGTCTGCTGGTAACTTGGATGTCATGTTCCTTGAGGATTCTTGAGAGAGGTTCCGTGATGCCTTTGATGTAAGGAAGGACTGCAAAATTACGTCGGTTTGTTGGCTCAGCCCATTTAAAGAACATACCGACCAACTCTTCTGGTGTAGGTGTAGATGGTGGAGACCTCGCTTTCTTTCTTATAACATCAACAGCGATTTTTTTGGGATAGCCGTTGGAGTGTAAAGCGGCGCAAACACGAGCAGTTTCGCGGGTCTTTTCAACTTGTGTGTTGGGGAGATTCAAAGCTATATCAGGAAGAAATTAGAGGATGATTCGTCTCTCCATTCCAGAACCAAGCTAGACATCGAGGACATATTATCCTTATTGAATTTTGTGCTGTCCAATAACTACTTTGTTTACAATGACACCATCTACAAACAAATCCACGGTTGTGCTATGGGTAGCCCCGTCAGCCCTGTAGTAGCCAACCTATGCATGGAAGAAATCGAAAAAACAGCAATCAACGCGACTCCTGTCTCACCGAAATTTTGGAAGCGGTATGTAGACGACAGTTTTTGCATTATTAAGAGTGACGCTGTTGCCTCCTTCCACGATTCATTGAACTCTATCGATCAACATATTTCTTTCACCATCGAACACGAGTCTAACGGCCAACTATCCTTTCTTGACACCCTCATCTCGCGCGATAACGGAAAACTCATGGTTGGCATCTACCGCAAACCCACACATACAGATAGATATCTTGACTTCCATTCACACCATGACAGAAAACATAAAATCAGCACCGCTGAGACACTCCTGCACAGAGCTTTGAATGGGTAGGGCAGGAGTTCTGAACCTTCAACTGATTGTACTTTTTTATTCTGGTTATACCCCTTAAGTAGCAGCATCTACTTATGTCTTAACTTTGTTGCAGAGTCTAACAAAATTGCAAATTCATCACAACTTATCATTGTTCTTACCACCTTATGAATGCCACTTACCACCTTTCCCTTTTTAACCTGCCATTTCCCTCCTACATT
Organism: Platygyra sinensis; assembly: GCA_019787425.1. NCBI lineage: Eukaryota > Metazoa > Cnidaria > Anthozoa > Scleractinia > Merulinidae > Platygyra > Platygyra sinensis. Next base: position 32,463 of record JAHPZR010033273.1, on the reverse strand, counting down.
TTTTCTCTGCAGTCCCCTGCCACCCGTACCTCTTCACTTGTCTTTGAAAAGTGAATCCTTTTTTTTTTTTTAATCTCTGCAGGTGTGACTGTAATTTATTATTAATGTGTCGAAAATGACTAGCCGAGGGAATCTCCTTCTACTAATAGGGGACCGATGTAATAACTAATAACTAATAGCTAGTAAGCAAATAAATGATTAAAAAAGAAAAAAGTTTTATTTGTTAGTATTTTTTATTTAGCTTTGGCATTTTATTTGTGTAATGCTCAACAACAAGGCTTTGCTTTTGCTGATATTGAATGAACAAAGAAAAATTAATAAAATTCTCAGACCTTTCAAACACATGCACAAAACCACAACGTTTTACTTATCATCATCTCAAAACAATTGGTTGTTTTGCAAATTTGGAAAAATCATTGCATAAAAGGAATTTGATCCAATAGGTCTCTAACACGGTTTACTGCTGCTAATGGCTCGATCAATTCCAAGCTTGCCCTCTTATAAATTATAAATTATAAATTATAAATAGTTAATCATAAATTAAAAATATTTAATTGACCACTCCCCGAAAGAGGCGTCCCCTCAACCCTGCTCCCGGCATTTGTCTTTTGATTTCAAAATTGTGGCTAATGTCCATGGTGGGCCAAGCTTACACGTACAAATGCCACATGGTGAGGCTTCCTGATAAGTACTAACGACCATGCTGTGGAACAAAAAAGCAATAATCGCTCACAAAATAATGTATTTTTATATGATCTGTAATAGTTCAAATCGTTTATTAAAGGCGGTGTTACACGGGGCAACTTGCGCCTTAAAAGCTGAAACTGCAACCTTTGTCATCTCTCATTGGCAAGTGGAAACAGTTGTGCAAATATTTGCACATGTTGGAGTGGAATCATATTCTAGTATTATCGTCCTAAAAACCGAGTAGTTTTTTTCTTTGGCAAAAATCCTACCATGGAGATGCAGAAGTGAAAAAAATGCTCGACAAAAGCTTGGGGCGGGGGGGGGGGGGGGACGCTTTCAATTGATGGAACCATAAGTAGGTATAAACTGCATTGGATTGAGAATTGAGATTTGGCTGTTCAGCCTTTTAATGAAGCTAAATCTAAAACCCCCAATAATTATGATTGTGTAGCTGAATGGCATTGATAAAGCCATAAAAAAGTAACATTGCAATATGCATGTCATTTTTGTCACTATTTTGTATTTATAAAATATTTAAGACAGTACGCGTATTCTCATTGGTCGATAGGCGTGTTTAGATGAGAGTATGCAAACACGGTTGTCACGTCACGCTTTCTGTGTTTCCCCGGCACAATTTAAAACCATTTCAAAGCCGGTAATTCAACTCTCAAATACAAATATAAAGGAATTTAAATGAAGAAAATTTTTCCAAGTTTTGATTTGGGGATTGACCATCTCTTTCCCTCAGACCCGTGGAAGGAAAGCAAAAGAAAGAAGAACAACAGCGCTTTGCATGCCTCGATGTTAGTGAGCTAGACGACCTTGCCGAGGAAGCTCAAGCGAAGACAACAAAATATTATGCAACAAAATACACAGTAAACGTTTTTCAAAATAATTTTGGCGTTTAATTACTACGATAAAATTCTCAAAATCACATTATGTTTGTTGAAAAAGATGTGCGATAAAATTAAACGCCAACGATATGCCACAGTCTGCGAAGCGAAATCCGTTCAAATCAAATTTTACACGGCCGATCGGTTGCCGTGTTTTGGCTCATCAGACTGATGGATTTAATTCCCTTCGACTTAACTGCATTAACTCAACTGAACTTGCCTGCTTGTGCTATGATTCCAAACCAGCAAAACTTCACAAGGCATGATGAGCGATTCAACTTCTCAACCATCTTCTCGGGCTGCCAAATCGGGCAAGTTTGCGTCACTTTCAAGAGCGATCAAGGACAGTGGTTTCATCTTGAAGTTCTTTCTTTACAGAGTCGCAAATCTTTTAAACGTTTCTTCTGTTTTCACCGAACTATGGGCATTTCTCCCAAAGATTTAGAAGGGTTCAAAGCTGATGTCGCTTTCATTTACACGGCGATTGCTTGCTCGCTGGCGATTTTGCCACAAATTTTGATTTTTGTAACGCGAAATTTCATTGGTTCGTGGGTTAACAGATGCGCGTTTAGATTGGTTAGTAGGAAAGATGATTGTCTAGAGCGTGTATCGAGAAAAGCTTTTTGGATCAAGAAGTTAATAAACTAATAATACTGCTACCGTAAATACTCGCTTTTGATTGGTTGGAAGCTGAACAATTTATCCCAAATTGTATCGATAACTGAACAATTAAATTTTAATTGTATCGGTCGCATTTGATCGGATAAATTCAGGTCTGCCGTTGACGACAAACAAAAAAGCTTGGTATGAAGAAGCTAGCAGTAGTAAACAAAAACAAAAACAAATCGACCGAAACTTAGCTACGCAGATATTTGGGGAGAAAAAACCCGAAAGCCATTGAAAATCTCTCGCTCGAAGATCTTGAAGAGGTTCTTGGAGATTTCTACACCGAGTTAACTGAGTAGTTACAGAAAAAAGACAGCATCTGCGAGCCAGAGTCCCGAGGACTACGGGGCGCACTCTATGTTTTTCTTTGTTATTTTGCATTTCTTGATATTCACCTCTGAAAATTATACTAAAAGAATTATTCGCCTCAGTCTCAGTGAATCACAGCGAATATTCCCCTCGACTTCGTCTCGGGTAATATAAGCCGTGATTCACTTCGCCTTTGGCGAATAATTGTTAATTATTATTGGAGATTGTGTAGCTGCAGAAAATATGTAAACTCACTATACACAGATACATACACTGCACACAGAAGGGAATGAAGAAATATGGGGGAGTGTGTGGAAAACCAAACCCTTAAAAAAAAAAAGAAATGTAATTCATTAGAATTTACAGGGTAGAAGAGGAAGGCTCTCATAACAAATTTAAACTATTTAATTATTTCTTTTTTTTTTTGGTAGCCGCTTCAGTACACGTCTATTATTTCTATTTCTGTATTGTAACCGTTTTCTCCATTTTTACTTTGCTTCAGTGTTGCCCCTGAAGAAGGTTAGTCATTTCTCGCCATGGCAAAAAGTCACCCTTTTCGGCCATCGTTTTGTTTCTTTGCCTTATATCTACCTTTTTATGGGATATATAATTATATATTGTTATTTCCGGTTTCACTTGTAATAATAATAATAATAATAATAATAATAATAATAATAATAATAATAATAATAATAATAATACATTTATAGAGCGCCCTTTCCCATGGGTCCAAAGGCGATATTTAAAGAGTCAAAGTTAAAAATAGTTAAAAAAAAGATAGATAAAAATAGTTAAAAATAATTAGTTTGGTTATAAAACACAAAAATCATTTCCTGAATCTAAAAAGCGGGTGTAAAAAAAACAGTTTTAAGCCGTCTCTTTGAAATTTCAAGTGATCCAGTATCCCTAATATTCTGAGGAAGATTGTTCCAATGAAGCAGCGCAACGACAGAAAAAAAAAACATAACTATTTGTATTAAACGCAGGGACCACAAGTAGATTATTCTTTGGAGACGGTCGCGTGATGGCTGGTAGTTTTTGAGAAGATCTTAAATGTAGGTAGGAGCAAGACCATGAAGAGTCGCGTAGGTAATGGTAAGCACTTTAAATTCCATTCGGAGATCAATCAGAAGCCAGGAGATTTTTAAGAACAGATGTAATGTGGCAGAACTTTGGTGAGTCAGTAACAACACGAGCAGCTGCATTCTGAAGACGCTGAAGCTATATCTTTCTTACTGTAAATACTTACTGGTAGTTGTTAAGTTTTTCGAGTTTTGAGACCAGGAAGGCTGAGGTGGTCCTATAAGTAAATCAAACAAAGAGTTGTATTAAGTGATTGAATCTCGGCACACACCAACTGTTGTAAAGTTACTGTATACTTGATTAGCAGAACGCAACCTCGTCAGCGGTTTGTTGTCCCGGGCTTCTTGACAGGATGAGCGAATAGCGAACGAAACGAGTGAAATAAAGTGTTTTAGGAGGTTTTTTAGAGAGTCATTAATTATTACTTTTTTTTTATTTTATGTTTTAAGCAAGCACAGTAGTCGTTGACACGCAAATTTACAGCGTTATGTCAGACGTTAAAAACTTCTACAACAAATAGCACGCCCTTCCATGATATAATTTACCTACTCCATCCAAGCAAATGTAAATAAAATCGCCTATTGCGCTCCAAAATGTCATAATTTGTTGCTTCCTGACGACAACTCAATTGGGAGATTCGCTTTTGTTCGTTCCGATGCTCCAAGAAAACATTCGTCCCTTTAACGTATCAGAGTTTTTCTCCCTTTAAAATGTTTCATCGTCCGTTCCATTTCATCCGATCCGTTACAACAAATGGGGAAAGTTCGGCGCTGTAGTGTTCCTCGGATCAATAACGCACTCAAGCCACCAGATTGAACGCAAAATACTTTTATTGCGTTCACAACATGGCTGCCGCTATGCAAAGCACATGGTAAGTCTCTCCCGGCATACTTAGCGGCCCGATACATCACATCTCTCTCTTTCTCAGGTAAATGCTCCCATACATAAACAAGTATTTTCAACCGTCTCAACTATAACGTAAGAAAAATACGTTCTCCAGTTTTTCTCTAAAATGCGACAAATAAAACTAAACTTTTCGAGCTGTGTTTTGGTTAAAGAACCATTGCTCACAAGAAAGATAACGACATAGTCTTTTAATCTCTCTGACAATCTTTGTGTCCTCTGGGATCATGAGGTACATCGCGTCTCTAATTTTGCCCCAACGTTCTCCTGCAGATCAAGGCATTCTTCGCTGTGCAGCAGTTCTGTAGCAGGCTCTTCTGTGGGTAGCGAGGCAGGTGTTGTCAAGACATATGGTTCTTGCTGGGGCGTGGTGTCTTTCACATACTGTTTCACATGGCTTGTGTTTCGGAAATACTGCTTCTCTGTTGGACTTTCTATTATGAGACTGTTTCCGGTCTTACTGACAACCTTGAAGGGGGTCGGATTAAAGGCTGTGCTGAGTTTAGCAGTTTTGTCTTGTTGAACTAGGAATTTATCACCTATTTTGACACTGGAGTGACTGGCCCAGCGATGTGTGTCTGCATAGTCGTTGGTTTTAGCTTTCTGTTCAGCATCGCAATCATGTACTTCCTGGTCATAAACATGGTCGATCCTTTAATCAGGGAATACTAAAAAAGTCTAAATGACCCATTTTCAGACCTTCTGGCGCCACCGTGTCTCTTGGTAAACTGATTGAAGTTCCGATTTCAGTTCGTCATACTTCCGTAGTACTCCATCGATGTAAGGGGATGAAAAATTGTCGCCGATAATAGCATCAAGTTGGTCCATATTGCGTCTTAATTCCTGTTCTCGGTTGCTGATACATTCTGCTTTACTTTTGAAAAAAGGCAATAGTCGCTGATCTGATTTCCATTTTCATTAACTCCCGAAAAAACCTCTTATCTGTCGCATATATTGCTATAATAACTGCACGCACGAGCGTATGTGTCCCGAACCGTACTCACATACTGCATATCCTTCAATAGAGTATTGTTAAATTTCTGGAGTTCTGGTCCCCGAGGAGGTCTGCTGGGCCAGGATATCGAAATTTAAATTGCGTTATGGTCAGGTGTGATTGCATGATTAATTTCCGAATTCTTTACAACCCCATAGAGATATTTTGCGACTAAGAAAAAGTCAACTCTAGATTTAATTTTAAGAGATTTTGATTCGTATGTGAATTTACGTAATTTTGGATGACGCATTCTATGAATATACACTAAGTCAAACATTTCCATCGTAGTCTCAATTAGTTTACGGTAACTAGACGGTTTCCACGGTGCACCTCCGATCTTATCTTGTTTTGATAAAGTACAATTCCAGTCTCCCCTGACAATTAGCAAGGTTAGTTCTGACTTATTGATTATGCAATTGTTAAGCTCTAGAATAAATTGAAGTTGATTAACCTGATCATTAGGTGCATAAATCATCGCGGAGAATGCCTGGACATCATTAATTATTCATAACCGGTGAAGCGGCAAATTTTAATGTATGCGTGCCATGAAATGCCCTGAATAAGAGAAGAAAGGCCCCAAATTGGCGCGCTCGGGTTGATAAAACTTGCTTTTCTGACTTCTACGACTTATAACTTCAACCGAGTTCACGCGCTGCTTTTTGAAGAAGAAGGTTGTATCGTCCATTTAAGCTAATATAATATAATATAGCAAGTATAAGGAGTGGCTTTTTGCGCTTAAAAATGGGCAAAAATCGGCCATTTTTAGTATGAAGGCGGTTTTCAGAAGCGATTTTCAGACAATCTTAACGGCCTTCCCAACTTTCACGAACGGCAAATGAAAAATGGCTCTTTTCTAAAACAAACCTCGTTTCGACTTTGAAAATTGGTCTACAGGAACCTTCGGCCTTTTTAGTTTGAAAACTATCTGTCCGAGTTGTGTTTGAACATGGCGCGTTTTCAATGGAAGAGCTATTGTCTTAAGCAGACGTCTGAATAACAATGGCTGTCAAAACTAACAATACCCATTCAGAAAAACCAGTTAACAGTAAAATATTCACAATTCCCGCCATATTCAAAGTATTTGGTCGGCGCAGCTGATTCATTCGAAACCCTGCGCGCAATGAACAAGGAAAGCAAAACCGCAGGTGATCAGGAGTTCTTTTCACATCTCGTCGAAACTCCGATCCATCCCCTGCTTATCAAAATAGCTCCTCCGTTTGTCAACGAAGTTAACCCCATTTTTCACTTCCAACTAAGCGGCGAAGCTCTTTGGCGATTGAGAGAAGTTTGTGGACAGCTAAGCACAGCGTTTTAGCTTCTACAATCAAGTATCCTACCTCTTGGCTACCGATTAATGGAATCTGCTGGAGAGCGTCTTGAAAGTACGGAATTAACGTCAAAATCACGAAGAAACGTAAACAAATGCGAGGGATAAAAGCAGGCACACAGAGATCATCACCAGCGCCCGATCAAGAGTAGACGCGCTGTGTTCATATTTTGCGCAGATAAGCGGTAAAAGCGGTCAATGGTTTTCAAAGTTTTTCAAATAAGATGAGCGGCCATCGATCGATCAACGAACTTTGTTTGAGTTTGTTACTTTGTGAGCGTAACAAGTGAATAACGAACAACACTACTGACTCGCGTAAGTTAACAAATATGTTGAGAATCAACCGCTCTTTAACTGCGCAAATGTTTAATAAAGAGGTTTTACAGATGGTACGAACACTGCGATCAAAGAATGCGCTTGGTCATTTTCAAAGACATTGGATCGAAAGCGTTCCAAGAACAACCCCTTCTGTTAACTTTCTTTAATACGGATCAGCTTTCTTTAATACGGATCAATAATAAATTTTTATTACCAGTTTTTGTTTTCCCTCGCGTATTTTTCTCGGAGAGCTGTAAATTCACATTTGAGTGGTGCGAACAAGTTAAACAATAGCGAAAACGATATACGGAAAGTTTATTGTTTCACTGCTCCGCCTTCTTCAAGTTAATGAGCGACGCCATATTCCCTACAGGAAAAAGCGCGCGTTAATCTTAACCAATAAGACTCACCTCCTGGGCTTTTTTTTTTGAATAATTATAGGTAATATGACAGACCTAAGAACTGTAAGTAAATGTCCCGAGATTAATAGGCATTCTCCGCGATGATTGCACAGTAATAGTTTTTGTCCATTAAGAGTGATTGTAATTAGCACTATTCTACCTGAGTCATTGGAAAAATAATGATGATGATAATGATAAGGAGGATGAGGATGATGATGATGATGGGGAGGATGATGATGATGAGGATAAGGATGAGGATGAGGATGAGGATGAGGATGAGGATGAGGATGAGGATGAGGATGAGGATGAGGATGAGGATGAGGATGAGGATGAGGATGAGGATGAGGATGAGGATGAGGATGAGGATGAGAATGAATTAATTAAAATACACACACCCATACATGCTGCCATGTGAGAAAAAATAGCTCGCCACCCCATTCATTTCTTCAAATATTCTCATTGGCTCGCTCTGAATATGTTTCTTGTAAAAATTAAATTTGCTTTCTGATTCTTTTAGGTATGAAAATATACTCCTCTTGATTTGATCTCTGACACGTATTCATATTCCTCGATAGAAAAGAGAAGAACGAATTAGATCACGAACGAAAAGATACAGAAACTCCCTAAAGTATAATCAAAGACACACAATAACACATGAGAGAACAACTAATGGGTTATGCTATGCTGTTTGCAGTGCTCCTTTAATTCAATTAACTTAAACTGTGGGCCATTGTCGGCCTTGATGGTGACTGGTAGCCTCGTAGAATTGGCTATAGTAATCGACAGTTACCAGCAAGGAGTGTCCGGATGGACAAAGTCCCATGAAGTCGACGGCTTGGCTCTGCCAAGGTCCACCTGCTAGTGCTGTGAAGCAGATCGGTTCAGGGGAGTGGAACGTACAATTACCTGACATCCATGGCATGCCCGCTAGTGTCTGTCAACTGCTTTGTCCTTTCGCCACTGTATCTTGGTGCTGAGGTTCTGTTTGGTGCCCACCACTCCTAAGTGTCCCTCATAAACGAGAACTAGGGTCCTTGGTTGTAGCTTTTTGGAATGGCATTACGTGTGCCTCGGAGCACAAGCTCACTAATGACACACAACTCCCCAGCCACTGTCATGTACTCCTTACACTTCTTAAACTGCCCGTTGGTAATAGCGTTCCTTACTTCCACTAGTTCTTCATCAACAGCAGAGGCTTCTTCTATCGCACAAGTTGTTAATGCATTTACAGTAACAAATCTGACATCATTCTGCAGATTGCTGGTTATTGTTAGGCTTCACTTCTCTACGAAGAAGTAGTAACAATGGATCGGCAATGTTCCCTTGCCCGGGCCTGTGTCTCACGCTGAAATCGTAAAAGGCTGTAACCTGAGAACCAATCGTTCTATCCGTGCACATGGTCTCGATCGTGAACCATATATCACCACTAAATGCGAGTGGTCGGTCTCCACAAAAACCTTCATTCCATACACGTAAGGGTAAGCATGGAACCTCTCGCACGCCTGCACTACACCAAGTGCCTCCTTTTCCATTTTGGAACATCTCTGCTAGCACTCAGTCAAACTACAACTTGCATAACATACTGGTGTCCACACGCCAACCCTGCTCCTTTACAAGAACCGCTCCCATTCCGACTGGGCTGGCATCTGTACTTATCTTGGTGGATGCCTTGGTGGGTTCATGCTTCTGCCATCTTCTGTTAGAGGGAGTCAAAGGACTTCGTCTGTCCCGGCCCAAATTCGAATTGTGTCTCTTTCTTGGTCAATCTTCGCAGCGGTTTAGACAACGTTGCAAAGTTGGGTATAAACCTGGTACTCTAGTAGGCTAAACCCAGCAAGCTGTGCATATATGAGGTATTCTTCGGTTCTTCCGCCTCTAACACTGCATTCACTCCAACTTCTGTAGGCTTAATGCTTTTCTCCGAAAGCAGCATGCCCATAAACACTAGTCTGTCCATCTTGAACGAACATTTCTCGGCGTTCAAAGTGAGACCACACTCCTGCAGGCGTTCTATAGTTTAGTGAAGCCGCTTATCATATGTGTTTGTGTTAGGGCCGTACACCACGATATCATCTGATTTCTGCAACTTCGAAACCTGCCAGAACTGAAGCTATTTCATGCAGATACTGTTCACAGGCAGAACAGACACCAAAGAGTAAATGTTTGTATCGAAACAACCTATCTGCTCTAACTGGTGGTACCCCCTTTAAGGTTCAATTTACTGAAGACCTTTGAACCATTCAAAGTATGTAACACCTCGTCAACAGTAGTTATTGGGTATCGTCTTCCCATGCTTGCCTGTTTTGCCAGTCTCTGGTTAAATGCACAAGAGGATTTCCCCACTGTTCTTTGGAACGATCACGACAGGGTTGACCCAAGGTGCTGGACCTTCCACTGGTTCAATTATTCCTAGGTTAAGGAGTTCTTTTCTCTTATCTTGGACCTTTTCTCTAAGATTGAATGGCATTCTTTGATTAGCAGGACCTCAGCTCTAGTGGATCTATCACAAACAACTCTTGTACACTTAAAATTTCCTTTTACTGGTAATGGCTGATTTCATGCATACCTGCATAGCTTTTTGCCTGGAGGGGCCAATCTGTGACTCACACTTCACTGCCTTCGCCCTCTATGTTCCCATGTCCCCTGATCAATAGTATTGATGTTGGCCCAAGAATCTATTAGCATCTTAAGGTCTACCCCACCTATCTGAACAGTGGTCAGTCTGGATGATCTCCCTCATTGTTACTGAATGCATAGTCAAGCTGGGGGTCACTGGGTTCCATTCCGACATGACGATAATAAGGTTTTGTCTTGCAAACCTTCTCAAAGTGATCCCTCCCCCAAGACTTCTGCAGGTCTTGTCTTTTGCAGGGCACTGGGAATAATGGCCAAAATGGCCAATCAAACCACATCTATAGCAAGTTCTGTTTTTCTCTTGGTGTGTTCCTCGTGTGTTGATGTTCAGATTGTTACTCCTTTCATTGGCTCTGTTAATACTTTCTTATTTCTCCCTTTTTACCGAAAGTACAGTCAGTTGTATTTCATTTTTTTTTTTTCTTTTTCTACATTGGGCAGGTGCGGTTTAAGTTCAGACCTTGGCTTTTTTTAAGTAATTTGTGTTTAATGTAGATTGAAATACACTTATACACCGAATGCAAATATGGCGGACCACTCGGTCGTCGCCCGGGACGAGTCGAATGAAAGCGAGGCTAGTTGGGCTTCGATGTTTTGTTTTGACAATGCTTTTCCAAAAAAGTCTTGCTTCGTAGTCGATTTGTTTCGCCCTCCCTACGCGTTTTTGTGTTCCTGAATGCCACCGCAACAGAGTGGAATCTTCCACAGCAGAGAAGGTGTTCTTTTTTTCAGTTTTCTCGTTCGCCTCTGAGGGGAAACCAAAGAGACGGAGGCAAGGAGTTCTGAGGAGTTCACATTCGCCGAAGGAACTGTTTAAGTTCAGGTTGGAATCGATCTTAGAAAATGTGTAAGCGATCGCATTTAGCTCTAAGTTGTTGCCATTTGTCTCAATGCTTTCACTCGTTTCAGTAACGGGGCAGTTGAAGTTCATTCGCTTGGTTATTGCACCGTAGTATTTGTATTTACTTCGTGCGATTCCGTGCAATCATCCGAGTGGACGCGAACGCAAATAACTTCTTCCTTTGAGACAGAGGATATCATTCAAGGAAACCTTTTCTTTACCTTGGGGAGGGTATTGGCTATAAAAACCGTGTTGGAACACCACCATACACCACATAAGCTCGTCATTTAAACGATTTTTCTGAGATCTATCCTGAAACGTAGCAAACAAACTTTAGTCCCCGCGGCGATCGTGAACTCCTTTTCTCCGTCTCAAGGAATTGCATTAAGTTAATACTTAGTTAATACTTTGTTTACCCTCGGATTGTAGAGTAGCTCCATATGAGCTAATATCTCCGAGCATTTCACAGTATAACAACCAAGGCCAGACCACAACACCGGGAACTTCATGCCCTACTCTTCATTCCCTACGACTGCACGGTTGTAATCTGTGGCATTGATCCACTATTTTCCCTTAGAGGTTAACGGTAGAAGATTTCTATCCCCTCTCGTCGCATTCAGAAACACATACAACTCGTAGGCACGGCGAAATAAAACAACAGGTCGACCACAAAGCAAGAGTTTTCTGGCCGGGAAGCATTTTAAAACAAAACATCAAAGCCCAACTAGCCTCGCTTTCATTCGACTCGTCCCGGGCGACGACCGAGTGGTCCGCCATATTTTCATTCGGTGTATTCAAAACTGCATCTCTAATGTGGTTATCGCCATCGGTGCCAAAATCACAATCTTTCGCTGCTTTTTTGAACGTGTGGCAAATTGTTGAAGAGTCTCATTTTACTTCTGCGAGATCTGATGGAAGGTCTGACGGGCAAACGCCGAGTTTACTTGTGGTACGAAATAGGCATTTAATGCCTCGACTGCACGGTTGTAATCTGTGGCGTATCGAGTTTCGGTTAAAGTGGTAAATATCTACTGCACATCAGGCTCAGCCAAGTAGAGAATCGTTGCTTTTCGCCTCTGCTTTGTCGCTGCTGCGGTTGTTTCGACCACATTAAGTCTTTTCCCGTCTGCGTATAGCTCGAATGAATTTAACCATTTTGTCAATCGTGGGCCGATCGTCAGTGGGTCGGAAAAACAGTCAAATCTTGATAACACGTACTGTTAGAATGGAACAATTTCCACTGTTTCTCCCATAGAAACCCTGTAATCAAAATTAGTGTCAGGCTAGTAGAAGCAGTCTCACTAGAAATATTGTCTTGAGCTAAATGGGTTGATGAATATGGGAGAGAAAGTGATTGTTTGGAAAAAATAAAATCCTGTTACTTTAAGATATTTTTCCTGGTTATTGTTAGACTGCAAACGCTCTATTGCTATGCTGTGAGATTCAACATGTTCAAAAAAACTGTTATTTTGCAATGATTTATAATAAATTTTTGTCACTAATTTCAATGAAACAGACCGTGACAGTCTTAACTAAATTTAGCTAAAACTGAAACCAACATTCATAAGGAATTATAACATCATGGTTAAAATGACAAAAAGTAAACTGTAGTAGTGTACCCATGGGAAACCCCAATTGATTTATGACAATTTATTAACAAAATTCTTATTCCCTAAATTATAAGATAATTGTGACGGACATTTTCCCTGTAAATAACTTATAGCCTTTTAAAAAATCTAAAAGAGATCCAAATCTCGTATTGATTATATTTCCAGCTAAAGTCACATTTCCTAATTTGTCTCACATGATCGTGTGGAAGCAACATTTCAGATATTTTGCACGAAAATGTTCAAGGTTCATTTATTCACACTATTTACACAAAGTTAACATAGGAATAAAATAATATGTACAACACAAAAATGCCATTCTCATCCTCCTCTTCTCAGCCTTCTGCTGTTCTCCTCCTTCAGTGCCGATAACAATATTTTTGATTCGCTTTCCCAGTTCAGCAATTTTCAACAGCTTGTTTTTACCACCCCCTGTTCTTCGCACTCTTTAACATTTCCTTCTCTCGACTATACTTAGAGCTCTTTGTTGTTGTTTTGTTGTTTTTCCGTTGTGTCAGAGTTCTTGATTTTGTCGTGCTCTGAGCCCAGTCTAGATTTAAAAATCATCCTGCAAGTGAATGGCTTCACCGGATGAAACACAATACAACAAACACGATCAGTTCTATAATATTTAATGTAAAATTCCCAGTACAGATCGCCGCTAACAATTTTGTTCGCCGATCAGTGAAAAAAAAATTAGCCCTATTTATCTTGATTTGTGATCCCTTTAGGCATTCGGCGAAAAAACTAAGGCCCGGGCGTCTCTTTTTATCGTTTGAACAACCAGCGATGAGATAAAACGAAGGCATCGCGTGTTATTACATGACATTCTTCACTCCTCCAAGATGGTGTCGCTTACTTTTTTTCTGACGTCATTGTCATGTGACCGCACACACACTATATAAATTGTTTGTAAATTTTTTGTGACACTTTCTTTCATTAGGATTTTCAGAGGATTTCTTGAGAACTATTCCACGGAAGATATCCTCGAAGTATCCTTCTAACCTTGGAGAAATAACCAGCTGATATATGAAAACGAACAAAGAGGAAAGAGTACAGCATCGTCTAGCTGCATTGGCATACCGTTTTCAGTGTTACTGTGCTGGAAAATGATCAAAAGAAGATACCAGCTGAAATATTTAAGCGGACAAAAACGAAAGAGTAAGTAATTGCCTGCTCTGTTTTGAAAAAAAAAACAATATTAGGGCAGAAATAAAGCTGCGTTTTCCAAAATTTCATTGTCGTAGTGTGGAATTGGCGCAAGAGTACAAGTGAAATTCTTAATTAATAATGACTCGTAAAAACGGTTGAATTTTGGCTTGTACTTTATATTACTAGAGGGTCTGATTTGGGGGGTGTACATGTCGGTTGTCGGTTAAAATTTCGTTACTTTGTCGGTTTCGGTTAACATTTTCGACCTTTGCCTTTGTCGGTAAACCCAGTTAAATTTTCTGTCGCTAGTCGGTATTTTTTTCCTCGTTTTGTCGGTAGTCAGTTATATTTTCAAGCCCTTTGTCGCTAGTCGCTTAACCCCATTCACACCCTCTTACTACTCAGGCGCCATACTTGCCACCTAATGATTACTAACGCGGGGCTCAATTAGCTGCACATTTCAATGAACGTTCCGTACGAGGAAAAAGTTTGGTAGTTTGTCGCACCATGGCGTCATTAGTCAAAGAGAACACGTAACAACATTAGCACATTGAATTGTATAGTATTCTGTAAGTAGCTATATGGGTAACAACTATGTCACTTATTGATCATCAAACAAAATAAGGGATATAATACTTGAGAAACAAATGACTTACTACCTTCACATGCTTTGTTGTCTTGCCCTGAAGTCACCAAATATGTTTTTTTTTTCCTAAACTACTTACTGGTTCTATTTAAACCGCTTGATTCTTGAGATGAGTTAGGCTCGGGAGTGCCTGTAAGCAAATTAAAGGACAAGTTCTATTAAGACTTCAATTAATCGATGCAGCACATACCTGTGGTCATTAAACATTGAATATTATAGAACTGATCGTGTTTGTTGTATTGTGTTTCATCCGGTGAAGCCATTCACTTGCAGGATGATTTTTAAATCTAGACTGGGCTCAGAGCACGACAAAATCAAGAACTCTGACACAACGGAAAAACAACAAAACAACAACAAAGAGCTCTAAGTATAGTCGAGAGAAGGAAATGTTAAAGAGTGCGAAGAACAGGGGGTGGTAAAAACAAGCTGTTGAAAATTGCTGAACTGGGAAAGCGAATCAAAAATATTGTTATCGGCACTGAAGGAGGAGAACAGCAGAAGGCTGAGAAGAGGAGGATGAGAATGGCATTTTTGTGTTGTACATATTATTTTATTCCTATGTTAACTTTGTGTAAATAGTGTGAATAAATGAACCTTGAACATTTTCGTGCAAAATATCTGAAATGTTGCTTCCACACGATCATGTGAGACAAATTAGGAAATGTGACTTTAGCTGGAAATATAATCAATACGAGATTTGGATCTCTTTTAGATTTTTTAAAAGGCTATAAGTTATTTACAGGGAAAATGTCCGTCACAATTATCTTATAATTTAGGGAATAAGAATTTTGTTAATAAATTGTCATAAATCAATTGGGGTTTCCCATGGGTACACTACTACAGTTTACTTTTTGTCATTTTAACCATGATGTTATAATTCCTTATGAATGTTGGTTTCAGTTTTAGCTAAATTTAGTTAAGACTGTCACGGTCTGTTTCATTGAAATTAGTGACAAAAATTTATTATAAATCATTGCAAAATAACAGTTTTTTTGAACATGTTGAATCTCACAGCATAGCAATAGAGCGTTTGCAGTCTAACAATAACCAGGAAAAATATCTTAAAGTAACAGGATTTTATTTTTTCCAAACAATCACTTTCTCTCCCATATTCATCAACCCATTTAGCTCAAGACAATATTTCTAGTGAGACTGCTTCTACTAGCCTGACACTAATTTTGATTACAGGGTTTCTATGGGAGAAACAGTGGAAATTGTTCCATTCTAACAGTACGTGTTATCAAGATTTGACTGTTTTTCCGACCCACTGACGATCGGCCCACGATTGACAAAATGGTTAAATTCATTCGAGCTATACGCAGACGGGAAAAGACTTAATGTGGTCGAAACAACCGCAGCAGCGACAAAGCAGAGGCGAAAAGCAACGATTCTCTACTTGGCTGAGCCTGATGTGCAGTAGATATTTACCACTTTAACCGAAACTCGATACGCCACAGATTACAACCGTGCAGTCGAGGCATTAAATGCCTATTTCGTACCACAAGTAAACTCGGCGTTTGCCCGTCAGACCTTCCATCAGATCTCGCAGAAGTAAAATGAGACTCTTCAACAATTTGCCACACGTTCAAAAAAGCAGCGAAAGATTGTGATTTTGGCACCGATGGCGATAACCACATTAGAGATGCAGTTTTGAATACACCGAATGAAAATATGGCGGACCACTCGGTCGTCGCCCGGGACGAGTCGAATGAAAGCGAGGCTAGTTGGGCTTTGATGTTTTGTTTTAAAATGCTTCCCGGCCAGAAAACTCTTGCTTTGTGGTCGACCTGTTGTTTTATTTCGCCGTGCCTACGAGTTGTATGTGTTTCTGAATGCGACGAGAGGGGATAGAAATCTTCTACCGTTAACCTCTAAGGGAAAATAGTGGATCAATGCCACAGATTACAACCGTGCAGTCGTAGGGAATGAAGAGTAGGGCATGAAGTTCCCGGTGTTGTGGTCTGGCCTTGGTTGTTATACTGTGAAATGCTCGGAGATATTAGCTCATATGGAGCTACTCTACAATCCGAGGGTAAACAAAGTATTAACTAAGTATTAACTTAATGCAATTCCTTGAGACGGAGAAAAGGAGTTCACGATCGCCGCGGGGACTAAAGTTTGTTTGCTACGTTTCAGGATAGATCTCAGAAAAATCGTTTAAATGACGAGCTTATGTGGTGTATGGTGGTGTTCCAACACGGTTTTTATAGCCAATACCCTCCCCAAGGTAAAGAAAAGGTTTCCTTGAATGATATCCTCTGTCTCAAAGGAAGAAGTTATTTGCGTTCGCGTCCACTCGGATGATTGCACGGAATCGCACGAAGTAAATACAAATACTACGGTGCAATAACCAAGCGAATGAACTTCAACTGCCCCGTTACTGAAACGAGTGAAAGCATTGAGACAAATGGCAACAACTTAGAGCTAAATGCGATCGCTTACACATTTTCTAAGATCGATTCCAACCTGAACTTAAACAGTTCCTTCGGCGAATGTGAACTCCTCAGAACTCCTTGCCTCCGTCTCTTTGGTTTCCCCTCAGAGGCGAACGAGAAAACTGAAAAAAAGAACACCTTCTCTGCTGTGGAAGATTCCACTCTGTTGCGGTGGCATTCAGGAACACAAAAACGCGTAGGGAGGGCGAAACAAATCGACTACGAAGCAAGACTTTTTTGGAAAAGCATTGTCAAAACAAAACATCGAAGCCCAACTAGCCTCGCTTTCATTCGACTCGTCCCGGGCGACGACCGAGTGGTCCGCCATATTTGCATTCGGTGTATAAGTGTATTTCAATCTACATTAAACACAAATTACTTAAAAAAAGCCAAGGTCTGAACTTAAACCGCACCTGCCCAATGTAGAAAAAGAAAAAAAAAAAATGAAATACAACTGACTGTACTTTCGGTAAAAAGGGAGAAATAAGAAAGTATTAACAGAGCCAATGAAAGGAGTAACAATCTGAACATCAACACACGAGGAACACACCAAGAGAAAAACAGAACTTGCTATAGATGTGGTTTGATTGGCCATTTTGGCCATTATTCCCAGTGCCCTGCAAAAGACAAGACCTGCAGAAGTCTTGGGGGAGGGATCACTTTGAGAAGGTTTGCAAGACAAAACCTTATTATCGTCATGTCGGAATGGAACCCAGTGACCCCCAGCTTGACTATGCATTCAGTAACAATGAGGGAGATCATCCAGACTGACCACTGTTCAGATAGGTGGGGTAGACCTTAAGATGCTAATAGATTCTTGGGCCAACATCAATACTATTGATCAGGGGACATGGGAACATAGAGGGCGAAGGCAGTGAAGTGTGAGTCACAGATTGGCCCCTCCAGGCAAAAAGCTATGCAGGTATGCATGAAATCAGCCATTACCAGTAAAAGGAAATTTTAAGTGTACAAGAGTTGTTTGTGATAGATCCACTAGAGCTGAGGTCCTGCTAATCAAAGAATGCCATTCAATCTTAGAGAAAAGGTCCAAGATAAGAGAAAAGAACTCCTTAACCTAGGAATAATTGAACCAGTGGAAGGTCCAGCACCTTGGGTCAACCCTGTCGTGATCGTTCCAAAGAACAGTGGGGAAATCCTCTTGTGCATTTAACCAGAGACTGGCAAAACAGGCAAGCATGGGAAGACGATACCCAATAACTACTGTTGACGAGGTGTTACATACTTTGAATGGTTCAAAGGTCTTCAGTAAATTGAACCTTAAAGGGGGTACCACCAGTTAGAGCAGATAGGTTGTTTCGATACAAACATTTACTCTTTGGTGTCTGTTCTGCCTGTGAACAGTATCTGCATGAAATAGCTTCAGTTCTGGCAGGTTTCGAAGTTGCAGAAATCAGATGATATCGTGGTGTACGGCCCTAACACAAACACATATGATAAGCGGCTTCACTAAACTATAGAACGCCTGCAGGAGTGTGGTCTCACTTTGAACGCCGAGAAATGTTCGTTCAAGATGGACAGACTAGTGTTTATGGGCATGCTGCTTTCGGAGAAAAGCATTAAGCCTACAGAAGTTGGAGTGAATGCAGTGTTAGAGGCGGAAGAACCGAAGAATACCTCATATATGCACAGCTTGCTGGGTTTAGCCTACTAGAGTACCAGGTTTATACCCAACTTTGCAACGTTGTCTAAACCGCTGCGAAGATTGACCAAGAAAGAGACACAATTCGAATTTGGGCCGGGACAGACGAAGTCCTTTGACTCCCTCTAACAGAAGATGGCAGAAGCATGAACCCACCAAGGCATCCACCAAGATAAGTACAGATGCCAGCCCAGTCGGAATGGGAGCGGTTCTTGTAAAGGAGCAGGGTTGGCGTGTGGACACCAGTATGTTATGCAAGTTGTAGTTTGACTGAGTGCTAGCAGAGATGTTCCAAAATGGAAAAGGAGGCACTTGGTGTAGTGCAGGCGTGCGAGAGGTTCCATGCTTACCCTTACGTGTATGGAATGAAGGTTTTTGTGGAGACCGACCACTCGCATTTAGTGGTGATATATGGTTCACGATCGAGACCATGTGCACGGATAGAACGATTGGTTCTCAGGTTACAGCCTTTTACGATTTCAGCGTGAGACACAGGCCCGGGCAAGGGAACATTGCCGATCCATTGTTACTACTTCTTCGTAGAGAAGTGAAGCCTAACAATAACCAGCAATCTGCAGAATGATGTCAGATTTGTTACTGTAAATGCATTAACAACTTGTGCGATAGAAGAAGCCTCTGCTGTTGATGAAGAACTAGTGGAAGTAAGGAACGCTATTACCAACGGGCAGTTTAAGAAGTGTAAGGAGTACATGACAGTGGCTGGGGAGTTGTGTGTCATTAGTGAGCTTGTGCTCCGAGGCACACGTAATGCCATTCCAAAAAGCTACAACCAAGGACCCTAGTTCTCGTTTATGAGGGACACTTAGGAGTGGTGGGCACCAAACAGAACCTCAGCACCAAGATACAGTGGCGAAAGGACAAAGCAGTTGACAGACACTAGCGGGCATGCCATGGATGTCAGGTAATTGTACGTTCCACTCCCCTGAACCGATCTGCTTCACAGCACTAGCAGGTGGACCTTGGCAGAGCCAAGCCGTCGACTTCATGGGACTTTGTCCATCCGGACACTCCTTGCTGGTAACTGTCGATTACTATAGCCAATTCTACGAGGCTACCAGTCACCATCAAGGCCGACAATGGCCCACAGTTTAAGTTAATTGAATTAAAGGAGCACTGCAAACAGCATAGCATAACCCATTAGTTGTTCTCTCATGTGTTATTGTGTGTCTTTGATTATACTTTAGGGAGTTTCTGTATCTTTTCGTTCGTGATCTAATTCGTTCTTCTCTTTTCTATCGAGGAATATGAATACGTGTCAGAGATCAAATCAAGAGGAGTATATTTTCATACCTAAAAGAATCAGAAAGCAAATTTAATTTTTACAAGAAACATATTCAGAGCGAGCCAATGAGAATATTTGAAGAAATGAATGGGGTGGCGAGCTATTTTTTCTCACATGGCAGCATGTATGGGTGTGTGTATTTTAATTAATTCATTCTCATCCTCATCCTCATCCTCATCCTCATCCTCATCCTCATCCTCATCCTCATCCTCATCCTCATCCTCATCCTCATCCTCATCCTCATCCTCATCCTCATCCTCATCCTCATCCTCATCCTTATCCTCATCATCATCATCCTCCCCATCATCATCATCATCCTCATCCTCCTTATCATTATCATCATCATTATTTTTCCAATGACTCAGGTAGAATAGTGCTAATTACAATCACTCTTAATGGACAAAAACTATTACTGTGCAATCATCGCGGAGAATGCCTATTAATCTCGGGACATTTACTTACAGTTCTTAGGTCTGTCATATTACCTATAATTATTCAAAAAAAAAAGCCCAGGAGGTGAGTCTTATTGGTTAAGATTAACGCGCGCTTTTTCCTGTAGGGAATATGGCGTCGCTCATTAACTTGAAGAAGGCGGAGCAGTGAAACAATAAACTTTCCGTATATCGTTTTCGCTATTGTTTAACTTGTTCGCACCACTCAAATGTGAATTTACAGCTCTCCGAGAAAAATACGCGAGGGAAAACAAAAACTGGTAATAAAAATTTATTATTGATCCGTATTAAAGAAAGCTGATCCGTATTAAAGAAAGTTAACAGAAGGGGTTGTTCTTGGAACGCTTTCGATCCAATGTCTTTGAAAATGACCAAGCGCATTCTTTGATCGCAGTGTTCGTACCATCTGTAAAACCTCTTTATTAAACATTTGCGCAGTTAAAGAGCGGTTGATTCTCAACATATTTGTTAACTTACGCGAGTCAGTAGTGTTGTTCGTTATTCACTTGTTACGCTCACAAAGTAACAAACTCAAACAAAGTTCGTTGATCGATCGATGGCCGCTCATCTTATTTGAAAAACTTTGAAAACCATTGACCGCTTTTACCGCTTATCTGCGCAAAATATGAACACAGCGCGTCTACTCTTGATCGGGCGCTGGTGATGATCTCTGTGTGCCTGCTTTTATCCCTCGCATTTGTTTACGTTTCTTCGTGATTTTGACGTTAATTCCGTACTTTCAAGACGCTCTCCAGCAGATTCCATTAATCGGTAGCCAAGAGGTAGGATACTTGATTGTAGAAGCTAAAACGCTGTGCTTAGCTGTCCACAAACTTCTCTCAATCGCCAAAGAGCTTCGCCGCTTAGTTGGAAGTGAAAAATGGGGTTAACTTCGTTGACAAACGGAGGAGCTATTTTGATAAGCAGGGGATGGATCGGAGTTTCGACGAGATGTGAAAAGAACTCCTGATCACCTGCGGTTTTGCTTTCCTTGTTCATTGCGCGCAGGGTTTCGAATGAATCAGCTGCGCCGACCAAATACTTTGAATATGGCGGGAATTGTGAATATTTTACTGTTAACTGGTTTTTCTGAATGGGTATTGTTAGTTTTGACAGCCATTGTTATTCAGACGTCTGCTTAAGACAATAGCTCT
Source organism: Platygyra sinensis (assembly GCA_019787425.1). Classification (NCBI taxonomy): domain Eukaryota; kingdom Metazoa; phylum Cnidaria; class Anthozoa; order Scleractinia; family Merulinidae; genus Platygyra; species Platygyra sinensis. The sequence continues at coordinate 10,998 of JAHPZR010033273.1, read as the reverse complement.
TCCATTGAAAACGCGCCATGTTCAAACACAACTCGGACAGATAGTTTTCAAACTAAAAAGGCCGAAGGTTCCTGTAGACCAATTTTCAAAGTCGAAACGAGGTTTGTTTTAGAAAAGAGCCATTTTTCATTTGCCGTTCGTGAAAGTTGGGAAGGCCGTTAAGATTGTCTGAAAATCGCTTCTGAAAACCGCCTTCATACTAAAAATGGCCGATTTTTGCCCATTTTTAAGCGCAAAAAGCCACTCCTTATACTTGCTATATTATATTATATTAGCTTAAATGGACGATACAACCTTCTTCTTCAAAAAGCAGCGCGTGAACTCGGTTGAAGTTATAAGTCGTAGAAGTCAGAAAAGCAAGTTTTATCAACCCGAGCGCGCCAATTTGGGGCCTTTCTTCTCTTATTCAGGGCATTTCATGGCACGCATACATTAAAATTTGCCGCTTCACCGGTTATGAATAATTAATGATGTCCAGGCATTCTCCGCGATGATTTATGCACCTAATGATCAGGTTAATCAACTTCAATTTATTCTAGAGCTTAACAATTGCATAATCAATAAGTCAGAACTAACCTTGCTAATTGTCAGGGGAGACTGGAATTGTACTTTATCAAAACAAGATAAGATCGGAGGTGCACCGTGGAAACCGTCTAGTTACCGTAAACTAATTGAGACTACGATGGAAATGTTTGACTTAGTGTATATTCATAGAATGCGTCATCCAAAATTACGTAAATTCACATACGAATCAAAATCTCTTAAAATTAAATCTAGAGTTGACTTTTTCTTAGTCGCAAAATATCTCTATGGGGTTGTAAAGAATTCGGAAATTAATCATGCAATCACACCTGACCATAACGCAATTTAAATTTCGATATCCTGGCCCAGCAGACCTCCTCGGGGACCAGAACTCCAGAAATTTAACAATACTCTATTGAAGGATATGCAGTATGTGAGTACGGTTCGGGACACATACGCTCGTGCGTGCAGTTATTATAGCAATATATGCGACAGATAAGAGGTTTTTTCGGGAGTTAATGAAAATGGAAATCAGATCAGCGACTATTGCCTTTTTTCAAAAGTAAAGCAGAATGTATCAGCAACCGAGAACAGGAATTAAGACGCAATATGGACCAACTTGATGCTATTATCGGCGACAATTTTTCATCCCCTTACATCGATGGAGTACTACGGAAGTATGACGAACTGAAATCGGAACTTCAATCAGTTTACCAAGAGACACGGTGGCGCCAGAAGGTCTGAAAATGGGTCATTTAGACTTTTTTAGTATTCCCTGATTAAAGGATCGACCATGTTTATGACCAGGAAGTACATGATTGCGATGCTGAACAGAAAGCTAAAACCAACGACTATGCAGACACACATCGCTGGGCCAGTCACTCCAGTGTCAAAATAGGTGATAAATTCCTAGTTCAACAAGACAAAACTGCTAAACTCAGCACAGCCTTTAATCCGACCCCCTTCAAGGTTGTCAGTAAGACCGGAAACAGTCTCATAATAGAAAGTCCAACAGAGAAGCAGTATTTCCGAAACACAAGCCATGTGAAACAGTATGTGAAAGACACCACGCCCCAGCAAGAACCATATGTCTTGACAACACCTGCCTCGCTACCCACAGAAGAGCCTGCTACAGAACTGCTGCACAGCGAAGAATGCCTTGATCTGCAGGAGAACGTTGGGGCAAAATTAGAGACGCGATGTACCTCATGATCCCAGAGGACACAAAGATTGTCAGAGAGATTAAAAGACTATGTCGTTATCTTTCTTGTGAGCAATGGTTCTTTAACCAAAACACAGCTCGAAAAGTTTAGTTTTATTTGTCGCATTTTAGAGAAAAACTGGAGAACGTATTTTTCTTACGTTATAGTTGAGACGGTTGAAAATACTTGTTTATGTATGGGAGCATTTACCTGAGAAAGAGAGAGATGTGATGTATCGGGCCGCTAAGTATGCCGGGAGAGACTTACCATGTGCTTTGCATAGCGGCAGCCATGTTGTGAACGCAATAAAAGTATTTTGCGTTCAATCTGGTGGCTTGAGTGCGTTATTGATCCGAGGAACACTACAGCGCCGAACTTTCCCCATTTGTTGTAACGGATCGGATGAAATGGAACGGACGATGAAACATTTTAAAGGGAGAAAAACTCTGATACGTTAAAGGGACGAATGTTTTCTTGGAGCATCGGAACGAACAAAAGCGAATCTCCCAATTGAGTTGTCGTCAGGAAGCAACAAATTATGACATTTTGGAGCGCAATAGGCGATTTTATTTACATTTGCTTGGATGGAGTAGGTAAATTATATCATGGAAGGGCGTGCTATTTGTTGTAGAAGTTTTTAACGTCTGACATAACGCTGTAAATTTGCGTGTCAACGACTACTGTGCTTGCTTAAAACATAAAATAAAAAAAAAGTAATAATTAATGACTCTCTAAAAAACCTCCTAAAACACTTTATTTCACTCGTTTCGTTCGCTATTCGCTCATCCTGTCAAGAAGCCCGGGACAACAAACCGCTGACGAGGTTGCGTTCTGCTAATCAAGTATACAGTAACTTTACAACAGTTGGTGTGTGCCGAGATTCAATCACTTAATACAACTCTTTGTTTGATTTACTTATAGGACCACCTCAGCCTTCCTGGTCTCAAAACTCGAAAAACTTAACAACTACCAGTAAGTATTTACAGTAAGAAAGATATAGCTTCAGCGTCTTCAGAATGCAGCTGCTCGTGTTGTTACTGACTCACCAAAGTTCTGCCACATTACATCTGTTCTTAAAAATCTCCTGGCTTCTGATTGATCTCCGAATGGAATTTAAAGTGCTTACCATTACCTACGCGACTCTTCATGGTCTTGCTCCTACCTACATTTAAGATCTTCTCAAAAACTACCAGCCATCACGCGACCGTCTCCAAAGAATAATCTACTTGTGGTCCCTGCGTTTAATACAAATAGTTATGTTTTTTTTTTCTGTCGTTGCGCTGCTTCATTGGAACAATCTTCCTCAGAATATTAGGGATACTGGATCACTTGAAATTTCAAAGAGACGGCTTAAAACTGTTTTTTTTACACCCGCTTTTTAGATTCAGGAAATGATTTTTGTGTTTTATAACCAAACTAATTATTTTTAACTATTTTTATCTATCTTTTTTTTAACTATTTTTAACTTTGACTCTTTAAATATCGCCTTTGGACCCATGGGAAAGGGCGCTCTATAAATGTATTATTATTATTATTATTATTATTATTATTATTATTATTATTATTATTATTATTATTATTACAAGTGAAACCGGAAATAACAATATATAATTATATATCCCATAAAAAGGTAGATATAAGGCAAAGAAACAAAACGATGGCCGAAAAGGGTGACTTTTATGCCATGGCGAGACATGACTAACCTTCTTTAGGGGCAACACTGAAGCAAAGTAAAAATGGAGAAAACGGTTACAATACAGAAATAGAAATAATAGACGTGTACTGAAGCGGCTACTAAAAAAAAAAAGAAATATAAATAGTTTAAATTTCTTATGAGAGCCTTCCTCTTCTACCCTGTAAATTCTAATGAATTACATTTCTTTTTTTTTTAAGGGTTTGGTTTTCCACACACTCCCCCATATTTCTTCATTCCCTTCTGTGTGCAGTGTATGTATCTGTGTATAGTGAGTTTACATATTTTCTGCAGCTACACAATCTCCAATAATAATTAACAATTATTCGCCAAAGGCGAAGTGAATCACGGCTTATATTACCCGAGACGAAGTCGAGGGGAATATTCGCTGTGATTCACTGAGACTGAGGCGAATAATTCTTTTAGTATAATTTTCAGAGGTGAATATCAAGAAATGCAAAATAACAAAGAAAAACATAGAGTGCGCCCCGTAGTCCTCGGGACTCTGGCTCGCAGATGCTGTCTTTTTTCTGTAACTACTCAGTTAACTCGGTGTAGAAATCTCCAAGAACCTCTTCAAGATCTTCGAGCGAGAGATTTTCAATGGCTTTCGGGTTTTTTCTCCCCAAATATCTGCGTAGCTAAGTTTCGGTCGATTTTGTTTTTGTTTTTGTTTACTACTGCTAGCTTCTTCATACCAAGCTTTTTTGTTTGTCGTCAACGGCAGACCTGAATTTATCCGATCAAATGCGACCGATACAATTAAAATTTAATTGTTCAGTTATCGATACAATTTGGGATAAATTGTTCAGCTTCCAACCAATCAAAAGCGAGTATTTACGGTAGCAGTATTATTAGTTTATTAACTTCTTGATCCAAAAAGCTTTTCTCGATACACGCTCTAGACAATCATCTTTCCTACTAACCAATCTAAACGCGCATCTGTTAACCCACGAACCAATGAAATTTCGCGTTACAAAAATCAAAATTTGTGGCAAAATCGCCAGCGAGCAAGCAATCGCCGTGTAAATGAAAGCGACATCAGCTTTGAACCCTTCTAAATCTTGGGAGAAATGCCCATAGTTCGGTGAAAACAGAAGAAACGTTTAAAAGATTTGCGACTCTGTAAAGAAAGAACTTCAAGATGAAACCACTGTCCTTGATCGCTCTTGAAAGTGACGCAAACTTGCCCGATTTGGCAGCCCGAGAAGATGGTTGAGAAGTTGAATCGCTCATCATGCCTTGTGAAGTTTTGCTGGTTTGGAATCATAGCACAAGCAGGCAAGTTCAGTTGAGTTAATGCAGTTAAGTCGAAGGGAATTAAATCCATCAGTCTGATGAGCCAAAACACGGCAACCGATCGGCCGTGTAAAATTTGATTTGAACGGATTTCGCTTCGCAGACTGTGGCATATCGTTGGCGTTTAATTTTATCGCACATCTTTTTCAACAAACATAATGTGATTTTGAGAATTTTATCGTAGTAATTAAACGCCAAAATTATTTTGAAAAACGTTTACTGTGTATTTGTTGCATAATATTTTGTTGTCTTCGCTTGAGCTTCCTCGGCAAGGTCGTCTAGCTCACTAACATCGAGGCATGCAAAGCGCTGTTGTTCTTCTTTCTTTTGCTTTCCTTCCACGGGTCTGAGGGAAAGAGATGGTCAATCCCCAAATCAAAACTTGGAAAAATTTTCTTCATTTAAATTCCTTTATATTTGTATTTGAGAGTTGAATTACCGGCTTTGAAATGGTTTTAAATTGTGCCGGGGAAACACAGAAAGCGTGACGTGACAACCGTGTTTGCATACTCTCATCTAAACACGCCTATCGACCAATGAGAATACGCGTACTGTCTTAAATATTTTATAAATACAAAATAGTGACAAAAATGACATGCATATTGCAATGTTACTTTTTTATGGCTTTATCAATGCCATTCAGCTACACAATCATAATTATTGGGGGTTTTAGATTTAGCTTCATTAAAAGGCTGAACAGCCAAATCTCAATTCTCAATCCAATGCAGTTTATACCTACTTATGGTTCCATCAATTGAAAGCGTCCCCCCCCCCCCCCCGCCCCAAGCTTTTGTCGAGCATTTTTTTCACTTCTGCATCTCCATGGTAGGATTTTTGCCAAAGAAAAAAACTACTCGGTTTTTAGGACGATAATACTAGAATATGATTCCACTCCAACATGTGCAAATATTTGCACAACTGTTTCCACTTGCCAATGAGAGATGACAAAGGTTGCAGTTTCAGCTTTTAAGGCGCAAGTTGCCCCGTGTAACACCGCCTTTAATAAACGATTTGAACTATTACAGATCATATAAAAATACATTATTTTGTGAGCGATTATTGCTTTTTTGTTCCACAGCATGGTCGTTAGTACTTATCAGGAAGCCTCACCATGTGGCATTTGTACGTGTAAGCTTGGCCCACCATGGACATTAGCCACAATTTTGAAATCAAAAGACAAATGCCGGGAGCAGGGTTGAGGGGACGCCTCTTTCGGGGAGTGGTCAATTAAATATTTTTAATTTATGATTAACTATTTATAATTTATAATTTATAATTTATAAGAGGGCAAGCTTGGAATTGATCGAGCCATTAGCAGCAGTAAACCGTGTTAGAGACCTATTGGATCAAATTCCTTTTATGCAATGATTTTTCCAAATTTGCAAAACAACCAATTGTTTTGAGATGATGATAAGTAAAACGTTGTGGTTTTGTGCATGTGTTTGAAAGGTCTGAGAATTTTATTAATTTTTCTTTGTTCATTCAATATCAGCAAAAGCAAAGCCTTGTTGTTGAGCATTACACAAATAAAATGCCAAAGCTAAATAAAAAATACTAACAAATAAAACTTTTTTCTTTTTTAATCATTTATTTGCTTACTAGCTATTAGTTATTAGTTATTACATCGGTCCCCTATTAGTAGAAGGAGATTCCCTCGGCTAGTCATTTTCGACACATTAATAATAAATTACAGTCACACCTGCAGAGATTAAAAAAAAAAAAAGGATTCACTTTTCAAAGACAAGTGAAGAGGTACGGGTGGCAGGGGACTGCAGAGAAAAAATGTAGGAGGGAAATGGCAGGTTAAAAAGGGAAAGGTGGTAAGTGGCATTCATAAGGTGGTAAGAACAATGATAAGTTGTGATGAATTTGCAATTTTGTTAGACTCTGCAACAAAGTTAAGACATAAGTAGATGCTGCTACTTAAGGGGTATAACCAGAATAAAAAAGTACAATCAGTTGAAGGTTCAGAACTCCTGCCCTACCCATTCAAAGCTCTGTGCAGGAGTGTCTCAGCGGTGCTGATTTTATGTTTTCTGTCATGGTGTGAATGGAAGTCAAGATATCTATCTGTATGTGTGGGTTTGCGGTAGATGCCAACCATGAGTTTTCCGTTATCGCGCGAGATGAGGGTGTCAAGAAAGGATAGTTGGCCGTTAGACTCGTGTTCGATGGTGAAAGAAATATGTTGATCGATAGAGTTCAATGAATCGTGGAAGGAGGCAACAGCGTCACTCTTAATAATGCAAAAACTGTCGTCTACATACCGCTTCCAAAATTTCGGTGAGACAGGAGTCGCGTTGATTGCTGTTTTTTCGATTTCTTCCATGCATAGGTTGGCTACTACAGGGCTGACGGGGCTACCCATAGCACAACCGTGGATTTGTTTGTAGATGGTGTCATTGTAAACAAAGTAGTTATTGGACAGCACAAAATTCAATAAGGATAATATGTCCTCGATGTCTAGCTTGGTTCTGGAATGGAGAGACGAATCATCCTCTAATTTCTTCCTGATATAGCTTTGAATCTCCCCAACACACAAGTTGAAAAGACCCGCGAAACTGCTCGTGTTTGCGCCGCTTTACACTCCAACGGCTATCCCAAAAAAATCGCTGTTGATGTTATAAGAAAGAAAGCGAGGTCTCCACCATCTACACCTACACCAGAAGAGTTGGTCGGTATGTTCTTTAAATGGGCTGAGCCAACAAACCGACGTAATTTTGCAGTCCTTCCTTACATCAAAGGCATCACGGAACCTCTCTCAAGAATCCTCAAGGAACATGACATCCAAGTTACCAGCAGACCGGTAAAAACTTTACAACAGCATTTCCCTATCCCTAAGTTTCGACCTGCCGAAGATGACCAATGCAATGTCATTTATAAAATTCCATGTGCATCTTGCCCCTGGAGCTATATTGGCGAAACAAAAAGATCCTTTACTACTAGGAGAAAAGAACACATCAGAAACATTAAGCATTGTACTAAAGGGTCAAACGTCGCAAAACACGCGTGGACTTTCAATCACGTTATTGACTTCAACAATTCTAAGATCATTGACAAAGCGAACAATCGGAGTAAAAAGACATTGGAGTCATGGCACACGGCAAAAACTGTTGGGGCGGACAATAATTCGTGCCCGCTCCCAAGACAATACCACATTCTCTTAAAGAAACACTAATTTTCTTAGCATTGTTAACATTCTTTTTTGCACATACTTTTATCTTTTAATTTTATGCGAAATCAGTGTCCGCTTTATTTTATTTATTTCGCTTTTATTCTTCACACGTTTTTATCCGTTGAAGACAGCAGTTCAGTCTGTCGAAAGCTCATAGTTTTTAAACTTTTTACCAGAGAACGTTTACACTTAATTTTATCTTGACTCCTGGTAACGGATCTTCAATATTTTTATGTATATAGCTCCCTTAATAGTTATATTTTGTTCGGTACCCGGGCAGTTTGAAATGGCTCACACCATTGTGCTTCAAACCACGTTGACTGCTTTTTCAATAACAAAATACTTTCGTCACAGTGAGCAAAAACGCACTTGCAAGCAAAGTCACGTGACCAATGACGTCATCGCACTTAGTCCTGTACAATAATTAGTTTATGGACAACGTGGGGTCTTGCTGCCCTCAAACTGACCAAGTTATTTGGGATTGACGATTTTCCAGCTGCAAAGGATTCTGGGAAGGTTCTTATTATAATTATATATTTAACAATTATTCTTTGAAATCGAGGTGAATAATGGCAGAATATTTACCGAGCCGCTATTCACCGAGATTGAGAAGAATAATTGTTTTAGTATATACACAGGAAGTGATCTCAACAACATTTTCAGAAGGAAACCATTAAAAATCGATTTAATTTACCTCTCAATTCATGCGTGGAAAACGTGCAAGCGGTACAAAACATGCGCGAATTCGCGAAACTATTTACAGAATCTTTGAACATGGAAAATCCATCGTTAATATTCGAAAAAACCTCGTGACAGTCTAGAATAATGGTCCTTAGACACCGTTCAAATCAGTGTGAATCAAAAGTATGCTTTATTCAAAAGTATGCTTTATTTTTGTTTGGCTTACGCATTATTCACTCGGTAGGGGGTGAATAATGCTCATTAGCCAGAGATAGCGAACCAATCAGATTGCTTAAAACACCAAGGTCACTGAGTGTGTATATACTAATGTTATTTAGTATAATTTCCAGAGGTGAATATAAGAATCGAGCATTTTGATTGGCCGAGAAGCTCGGCTTATGACGCTATATTCACCGCCTAGCGCGGTGAATATAGCATTTCATGGCTAGGTTACTAAGCCACGCCACCTTTGTCATTCAGGCAAGTAAACATGGCGGAAAATTGCTGAATGAAATTGTTGTTCATTAGGAAGAAATCACTTTCAATCCGGATATTCAAAACACTGGGAATTTCTGGAGATGATTACCAAAGCATTGGGACGAAAAATGTCTCTAAGAAGTGATGTTCCAGTCATTGAGAGATCGTAGACACAGTGGTTTCGCATTTCACGCGGCCTTGACAAACGGTGCCAGATCGAGTCACAGGAATTTAATCCTCTTCAGACCAGCGCTACTCATTCCATGATGACAAGCACAATTTTCGATATGTCACTAATGGACAGAAAGAGGTACTAGATGATTTTCTTTTCCATAGTGTTCGTTTTATTCTTCCGTTTTAATGCCTAATTTGTCTGTAAGTTGATTCGCAAACGATGTATTAAATCGGTTTACTTGCTTGCAAACCAACCTTTATGTTTGTTATTTCTATGTTTTCTTTGTTATTTTGCATTTCTTGATATTCACCTCTGAAAATTATACTAAAACAATTATTCGCCTCAGGCTCAGTGAATCACAGCGAATATTCCCCTCGACTTCGTCTCGGGGAATATTCGCCGTGATTCACTGAGCCTGGAAGGCGAATAATTGTTAATTAATTATTATGCAGTGAAACTCTCTGGATGTGTACAGTAAAATAAAGCAACACAGGGCGCATAGCGTAACCTGTGAGCTAAGCGAAACTTAAAGTAATCCGTAAATAAAAAAAGTAAAAATGCACACACGTTTGTTAAAATGATAATCTAAATGTCTAAATGTCTAAAACGTATTCTCATAACTGTTCATGGCTAGTTTATCAATCGTGTTCTCAACATCATCATGTTACTACTTTAAAGTTCTTGCAAAGTTCAACGTCGCCGATGAAACCGCCTTCTGCATTATTATTATTATTATTATTATTATTATTATTATTATTATTAGTATTATTATTAGTATTATTATTAGTATTGTTGTTGTTACTCGTTTCGTTCGCTATTCTTTCATCCTGTCAAGAAGTCCGGGACAAACAACCGCTGACAAGGTTGAGTTCTGCTAATCAAGTATACAGTAACTTTACAACAACAACAACAACAACAACAACAACACATTTATTTACACTATTCTGTAGAAGAAATAGAAAGGAGAGAGAGAGAAAAAAAAACAAAGTATAGAAAACAAATAATGGACGATTTGTATTTATATATATATACAAGTTTGCGAATTAGAGTGCAGCATCCAAAGTAGCAAGGCTTTCGAGTTGCTGCTACTTACTTACAGATAACGAAAGGAACGAAGGAAACAAATAGCAATTATTAAGACTCGACTACTTCACAGATATTATGAAAATAGCAACTGTCGGTATGTACCGAGATTCAATCACTTAACACAACTCTTTGTTCGACTTACTTGCAGGAACTCCTAAGCCTTCCTGGTCTCAAAACTCAACCAACTTAACAACTACCAGTAAGTATTTACAGTTAGAAAGATATAGCTTCAGCGTGTTCAGAATGCAGCCGTGCTCGTGTTGTTGCTGTTTCACCAAAGTTCTGCCACATTACCCCTGTTCTTAAAATCTCCATTGGCTTCTGATTAATCTCCGAATGGAATTTAAAATACTGACCATTACCTACACGACTCTTCATGGTCTTGATCCTTCCTATATTAAAGATCTTCTCAAAAACTACCAGCCATCAAGGGACCTTAGGTCTCCAAAGAATAATCTACTTGCGGTCCCTGCGTTTAACACAAATAGTTATGGCCTTCGTGCTTTTTCTGTCAATGCGCTGCTTCACTGGAGCAGTCTTCCTCAGAATATAAAGGGATACTGGACTACTTGACATTTTAAAGAGACGCTTAAAACCGCTCTTTTTATACCCACTTTTTTAGATTCATGAAATGCTTTGGTGTTTAATTTTATAACCTAACTAATTATTCTTTAACTATTTTTATCTA
>JAHPZR010033272.1:35000-37500 GCA_019787425.1 Platygyra sinensis | reverse complement strand
TATATTTGCAGAGTTCCTAACGCAACTAATTAGTTATCGTTAAGCGGCGCGTTAATTCCTAACAATCTATGCCAAAATGAGTCGAAATGTTAACTCGATGATACCCTCTGAATGGCTGGATACTTAAAGCGCCTGTGAAATGAAAAATAGTTGGTTTCTTTTGAGATGTATATTTGAAGAACACCGTTTCAATATTTCCAGAAATATTCTTTATTCAGTATTTTACCATTCTACTGATGACCTCATCACGTTCCTAATTTGCGTAACACAAAAAGTCAATATCTTTTCAAGGAAAAAAATATATTCCAAAAATTAAAATGCCATTCCTCTTTACTTTGAAAAGCCTTTTAAATAAGCAGCAATTATGTTTCATTTCATAGGCACTTTAACAACAACAACAACAACCACAGCACTCATTCAATTTCCAAAGTAATACATGTAATGGTTATGCAATTGACAAATTCATCCGTAGCCCACAAGGGTTACTGGTGAATAGCCCATGAGGCAGAGACTACTATCTTTCACCACAAGAATTCAGAGATAAATGTAACATCAAAGTCAACTTTCTGCAATACTACCAAATCACCTAAGCTATTCCCGCTTATCTTAAAAGTTACGCATCAGCTAATATGGACCTTGGGATCTGAACTCAATTTGCGAAAACTTCGATTTCTAAAGATATCACTCTCAATTTAAAGAAAACTTTCTGGAATCAGTTTTATAAATTTTTTGTAGAGGAAATCAAAACAGATTAAATCATGGGAAAAAATTGCCCTAAAGTTGTTGACAATTAGGTCAACTTCAACCAAAACAATTAAAAATCACTCGGGATAACAAGTTAATACAATTTTATTACAAGATCTTGCACAGAATACTAGTCACTACTAAAGAACTCAAATGATTGGGAATAACTTGTGAGAAATGTGTTAGGTGCTGGGAAAATGACTCTATTAAATATGACGGAATCTATTATCTACACAAAATGAAGCAATCTCATTGGTTGCTATGCGTAGCAAAGAATTAAGAGTGAGTGTCAGCAAGAATCAAGCAAAATCAGAAATAAGCGGCAAAAATGTGAAAATCCAAATTCACTCAAACTCCGGCTATTAGTAGTCCACATTGAACTTTTCATGGGTGTGTGGTTCATTTCTCAAATAGATTTTTGTTTTGGCAGAAAATGGCGATACTACATTTCAAGGCCAGATGTGTGAAAATTAGGCTTAAAAATTAGCAATTTTGAGGTAACACGCATGCCTCAGGTATGAAGCCAGAAGATATCCACACGCCATCGGCTTATTCTAAAGCTTTTTCAGGTTTTATAGTGTAATTTCTGTGATGTTTTTAAAAAATTCCGACATTGTGCAAGATCTGAAAGAAATCCCACGTTTCTTCACGGAAATCACTGCCTAACTTCGAAAAATTATTTACCCTACTACCTTATCACAAATTAACAGAAACTCACAGATCAAACCTCTGTAGAGATGGGCTTTTTAATTGCTATGATTTTTGTTCTGGGGAAATTAGGCTATGGTCTATGAGAAGCCGCTTAAACTGGCACATATTCGCGAAATCAAGCAAGAGATTGCGTGACAGACCGTGACAAATAGATCTATCTATTGTTTCCGCCTAAGCTCGATGAAAATATAGTGGTTGTACTTGTTGTCGTTGAGTCGTGCTATTTACATGTTTTTCATTCTAGTTTACTATTTTTATTCCTTTCATCATCCTTCTTCTTTTATCAAAGTTTTCTTTAACTTGTATGGGAGGCCGTATAGTGAAAAACTGTGACCGAAGTCTTCAAATTGCTGCGCATGGCCGCAAGCCAAGGCCAGGATTTTCAAGCCCGAGGTTGAGATGTTTATTTTTTCCCCTGCAGTATTAAAATTGGCTTAAAAAGGGGTTTGTTTACGCCACTGTGTCTCTGAATCGGCTTACGTGCCTTGATTCGTAAAAAAATCGTTGCAACAACTAACTTAGATACTGGATATAACTAAGTATTTGCTAAAGAACAGACATGTTTCATTCTTACATTAGCGGTGTTTAGATAATTGCTAATTTCCCATTAAATTTTCTCTATAGATGTGCGGTACTTTTAGCCAAAAGCTTGCTTTATATATTATACTTACCTAAATTTCGCCGTTAATTAACGGCTAAATACAGGAACAATATAAACCAAGGGTATAAATTTCGCCGTTAATTAACGGCTAAATACCGGAACAATATCAAGCAAGAGTATAAATTTCGCCGTTAATTAACGGCTAAATACCGGAACAATATTAACCAAGGGTATAAATTTCGCCGTTAATTAACGGCTAAATACCGGAACAACATTAAGCAAGGGTATAAATTTAGCCGTTAATTAACGGCTAAATACCGGAACAATATTAAGCAAGAGTATAAATTTCGCCGTTAATTAGTATATGTAATCGCATGGGGCCGAGGGCAATTAAGGATTAATTTCACGAGTATTTTCAAAGTTTTCACAAAATTGCCCGAGTCG